>JBCJKH010024138.1:40858-61313 GCA_039877255.1 Loriculus beryllinus | reverse complement strand
GTGAGACTGACTGGTCTGTAGTTCCCTGGGTCATCCATTTTCCCCTTCTTGAAAATGGGGGTTATATTTCCCTTTTTTTTTATACTCTTGCATTAAAATTTCTTGACCCTTTGAAACTAAAAGGAAGTCAATGCACTTGGATAACACATGACAGTAAAAGGTATAAAGCATCAAACTTTTAGGCAGAGACTGTTTAATAACTAGGAATTTATAAGACTTCAGTTTCTGCCCCATAAACAAGGGCTCTTGCAACTAAGCTTCATTAGGAAGTTGTATGTACAGACGTACAAAGTAGCATAATTCTGTCCCATGTGACTCATACTGGTGATGGAGAAACTGTAAAGGTGACCTAGTTACAATGGAAACACACCAACAAAGGAGGATATCTATTCAGCTGGGAGCCTGAGATATCCCTGGCAAGCTTAGCTAGAAGCAGAGATTTCTAAGCACAGAACAAAAGCTGATGATAAACTGATTGTCCAGGACAGCAGAAACCAGTAACAAATGCTCCAGGAACTGCTGTCCTACACCCACTTAGATATCTACACTGAAGACCTAAAAATAACTCTATACAAGGTGAGCTTCTCTGCACAAGCTTTTATGTGTGAGATCTATTGGACAGACCAGGCTGTCAGCAAGACCACCTTGTTGGCTATGGACTTAATCCAACTCATCTATGAGGAGAAACTTTCTTATCATCAGTGGCCCTGCTCCTGGGAGCAGTTTGTGTTGTACCAGTGACACCTGAAAATAATATATATGCATGCCTATAAGTAAACAAAAAGTATATACTTGAATTTATTTATTACAAATTCTTGCTAGCAAAGTAGGAAATGAAGCCTCCATGTCCTTGTGCATTATGGACTTTTATGAAACCACTGCTGAAGTCTTTAAACATGTGCTTCTTGGGCAACTTACGCTAAGAAAACCAGTTTTAAAGTCACAACCTATACCCATATGCCCCATTGTATTATCAATCGTGGGACACACTCTTATGAATTCTCCGAATTGTTTCATGGACCTCAAAGTCCTTTGTTTTCTACTCCTAGATTTCAGGTAGAACTTTTCATCCCTTTCATTCTCATAGAAGCACAACTTTCTTCTTTAGTTCCTATTGTTTAAGGCAAGTTTGTTAAAAACTCAACTGAAACAGGAAGGCTTTAATCAAGTACTTTCAAACTCTACTTCTTCAAGACTGATATGTTGTAATGGATCTTAAAGTATCCATTCACTGCAGCATTCAGCATGGGGGAAGAGTAAGTACTGTGGTAATCACTGGAGGACAGCAGAGCTGTAATTCAGTCTGATGGCCAAAACTAAGCTTTGCCTCAAGAAGTAAAGAGGAGTTACAGGTAGGGCAATCCTACCTGTGCATACAGAAAGTTGAGATTCTCAGTGCCTGTATCCCAAGAAAACAAATTCTGAAATGTCACATGATAACCTGGTCCATTTGCAGCCACTGGGGCTGCTTAAGAGCCCTAGATAAGTTACTACCACGTGGGTACAGTTATCTGGGAAGTGGAAAGCTCAGTGGCAGGGCTTTAGGGCCATATTTTTTGCCTTCAGGTTAGCAGCCTTGCCTTGCTGAGAAGGCATCTGGACTTAGACATAAAGATGGCAAGGAGGCAAAATGGGCAGACTAGTAAGAAGCTGTTAGAAATACTGCTTAAATGGGGTAAATATTTGTTTTGAAAATGTGTAGATAAACCACACCAAGATTACCCTTGCCCTTGAAACAATGGTTGAGGTCACCTAATTGAATCTGGATGCTTACTAATCTGCACAAACGTCACTGCCAGGTAATGGCATTCTTTAGGAATGAAAGTGCTACTGTAATTTCCTTCAGCAGCTTTTCTTTAGCTGTGTCTAATAATACATAATCTTTTTCAAGTGCAGTTTTTCCATTGTTGCTAACAGCAGTTTACCTCAGAGGAGAGAGCATTATTGCAAACAGTGCCGCAGGCAGCAGCAAACATTTAAAGCAATCCAGCTCAAAGTGGGGCTCTGTGACCCCCTATGTAAAACACCAGCAGCTGTCAGCACCCTGTTTACTCCAGTATGTTCACTGCTGCTTCTGGCTGAGCTACTGCTACATTTTGTACTTAAAATAATCAGGATGGTCACTGGGGAATAACTGTTTCGCTAGAAGCCTAGAGCTATTACAAGCCTAGATTCATTCCAAGAACCATTTCAGTATGTCCAACTGTAGTGAACTTCAACTCATAGACAAGCTCTTAGCATAGGGAGGAAACTTCAGCAAATGCTTCTTGATGTGGCTGGTCCTGGTCTCTGGAACATTTTTGTTGCTTGAAGTCAGCATGCTCAGGAAGATTGTTAGAGGAATGGACACTGACAACCTACCACTGAGGAGAACAGAAGCTGAAATAACTAGGAGCTGCTATGTATTTATTGCTTGTATATTTGTGTGTACTCCTCTAGCACAACTGCAGCAGGATGTTAGTGGCCTGCCTGCTTGTAAACTAATCAAAGCTTTGCATGTGGTTTGGATCTCAGAGCAATGAGTGAAATAAGATGGAACTGAATCAATAGACCCAGTCAAGATCTCAGAAGGGACCCAGGAATCTTTTGTAGATGACAAACCCCAGCAACTAGTCATTAGAGGAAAGAAAGTTCTTGGTGGCAGCAGAATCCAGAGCCCTATGCTTGGCTCTAGCCTGTGAGAAATTGACTATTTTATCAGCAGTTTAGTGACTCTCTTAACCTTGTCTGTTAAAACCTGTGAAGGGTAATTCTCAATGTAGAATAACAAAAAAAAAAAAAAAAAAAAAAGGAAGAAAAGCTGTTTAATGTGCTTAAAAAAATCACCACTACTTGGCTTATTTATTTACTCATTTTTTATGGCACTAAGAGCTTGCCATCTGGGTGCTGTAGAGAATATCAGGTATGTGATTACATAAGAAGCCCATAGGAGGTGGGAAATAGCTATAAAAATTGAGAACTATTGCTGAGAGTGGTATTTCTCTCTGGTGCTGCTTCAGTGGCAGGACTTGAAAGAGTCTTTCCTGTAGAAAGAGGGATCGGAGAAGAAATAGAGCAAGGTCAGGAATGTGTCTAGTATATCTGGACAGTGCCAGGGGACAGCAGAGTTTGTCTTCCTCCTTAACAGCTGCCAGAGGACTGGAAATACATGTAGCTTAACCTGCACTGAATCAAGTGCTGTGGTGGGGGAAACAAATATTGGTTGTCAAGCTGTGCTGCAGGAATGTGTATATAGCATTATACAGGACTTAATTTGTCATTGCAAGGTTATGGTTTGAGTTGAAAGTGTAAAAAATAAGCAAGAGTGGTAACTCATTGTCCATTCATTTTTTTAACAGAATATTTCATTGCATATGTGACTTGCTTTGGAAAGTGGTGGTATTGGAATTAGTGCTGCATATTGGGAGTAGTAACTCATCTCAGTCCTGTGCTCTGTGATTAGCTTCTGCAACAGTCCTCCAAATGGGAAAAAAACCCTAGGGCTAATCAGCTTCGCTGGGCTGTTTCTGTCTCAAGCAGATCAGAGGGCTGGAAAGCCATTCTTAGGAGGAAAGGCTGAGAGAGCTGAGGTTGTTCAACCGGGAGAAGGCTCTAGGAAGACTTCATTGTGGCCTTTCAATAAAAGGGGCTTCTAAGAAAGACAGGGACAAATGTTTTATTTGTGATAGGACAAGAAGTAATGGTTTCAAACTAAAAAGGTAAATTTAGACTAGATACAATGAAGAACTCCTTATTGGTGAGGGTAGTGAGACACTGGCACAGGTTGCTCAGAAAGGTGGTAGGTGCCCCGTCCCTGGAAATATTAAAGGTCACGTTGGACAGGGCTCCGAGCAACTTGATTGGATGTTTCTGCTCATTGCAGGGGTTTGACTAGATAACCTTTGAAGGTCCTTTCCAACCCAGACCTTTCTACAAATTTTCATTTCCCTGAGTGTAACTGAGCATAAGGTATCAGGATAGAAATTAATATTCATAGTTAAATATGCTTCAATGGGATATAAACAAGCTGAAGAGAACCCAGACAGGTTGCTCAGGGAGAGTCTTCTACTGATTTGTGATCCAATATTGGGTGCTAGTTTGTCTAATGGTCGTATTTGGTTGTAAGCTAAGCAAGAAATATTGGTAAGCAAGCTTGCTTTGGAGGTCATTCAGTGGTAAGCTAAAGCTGGTAGGTCTTTAAAATTTGGCCTTATTGGAGGCTTTCATTGACTGACTGAAATGTTTGCATATGCCTAATTATTCTTGAGACTGCCTACTCTGTTTTCTAGTTGCTTTGGCAAATGGGGGAAAATGTGCAGGTTCCTCAGGACAGCTGACCCCTGAAAAGGGAAGAGAAGTATGAGATGTGCATAAGAGGCATGTAAATAGCTGACCTGAACTCAAAGAACGTGTTAGCAAGTTAAAAATATCAGTGCATGGAAGGGGACATCTTTGAGAATTCACCATAGCATCCACCACAGTGGACTGTAACACTTAAGTAATTAAGTGCGTCAGAGGTGACAAAGTTCCAGCACTTGTCACTAACAGGCAGGAATACCTGTGCTTTCACAAAACCAAATTCCAAATCTGCTTGGTGAGAATCTTTACATGCAGCTCCAGCACCAGTATATCAGTTAAAATAGACATTTACTATTCCCATCAGCATCCATAATTATCCCACAGAGAAAGCTGCAGTGAGGATACCTGTCAGTCTCCAAAGGTTCTGAGTTAGAGATGCCCATCTTGGCTACACGCACTCCTGTGAACAAGGAAGGTGGTCAGAAGCAGCTGTTATCTCTGCTACTTACACAGGGTCTGGCACGGCCCAACTCTGTACTTGGTGGGAATCCATTTCCCCCTTCAGAAG
Source organism: Loriculus beryllinus (assembly GCA_039877255.1). NCBI lineage: Eukaryota > Metazoa > Chordata > Aves > Psittaciformes > Psittacidae > Loriculus > Loriculus beryllinus. The sequence continues at coordinate 56,467 of JBCJKH010024138.1, read as the reverse complement.
GTTTAACTGTCCCCTAGATGCACAGTTTTCTTTAATGATGTTTGCAATTGTTGTAGCATACCGGATGGCCTGTATCAGTCTCGCCTGTGTTTCTTGGATTGGAAATGTACACTGTAAACAACTTAAGGGATTTTTCTTTCTTATTTTTAAAGCAGGTTATCCTTTGGCTGTAAACTCAGTTCCTGGACTAACTCATCAGCCAAAATGTAGTTCTGCATACAGTCTCTGCACCAAGTAAAATAAACTCTTAACAGTCATTAAAAAAGAAACCCCAACCCATCCACCTGTATTGTTGTTTCCTTCCCATGAATAGCTTTCAAAATGTCAGGGGCAAATCACATTAATTCATGCTACTCATCCAGAGAAGCTGTAGTTTGAGCATGAGAAGGCTCTTTTAAAAGCTCTGAAAATGCCAGATAGAAAGCTATGCCCTGAAGTATAGTCCTGTTCTGCTTTATTCCTTGACTTCATGTGAGTGCAGTGCTTTTTAGTGCTACTCCCAGTGATCCTACAGTGAATACCAGTCAGGATAACAATTACAAATAATTACATATACACTGGTCTGTAACATTCAATTGCTGAGGCTTTTGAAAAGCCTGTCTGAGGTCTTGCTGTTTAATCACTCCTGCCCATGGTGACAGGTATTTCCACAGGAATGCGTTTGGATCTTACTTTGTTATTTGGCATGCTTACCACTTTTTCCCATTCTCTCAGAATTAAAAGAAACTGTTCAGAGGCACAGTGGAAGCTATTTTAGTTTCCCCTTATGATTCTTGTTTTGATTCATTGGGAATTTATTATTACTCTTAGAACCCAGGTTTACTCATTCCCACAATATAATAACCAGGATAGAGCCACCCAGTGTGAGCCCCCAGTCTGTCCTTTCCATCTTTGTTGACTGAAAGGGTTTTACCTTTCTGGTAAACCGGGACAACTTTTCAGCTCTGGTGGCTGTCCTTAAGTTTCTTGATCACTGCACAATTTTACTTTGCAGGAGGACCTGGGTTTATTTTGTGGTTCATCTAGTTCTATGCTTTCAGACTGATTAGTGCAGACAGTATACAGGTTTGCCTGGAATTAGCTGTTGCACATGGATATTGATGAGGTCTTCATCAGTTGGTTTGTCATATGTAGATTTCCAATGTTACTGTTATTCTTGCCTCTGTTAATTTTTCTGCCTTTCCATTGCAGTAGGTAGCTATAGTGCAGTTCTTTCTCTTGCTGGCTTTCAGAAGGGAAATAGACTGGAAACAGTGTTCTAAATCTAGATTCCCAGATCATCTAGGCACCTAAGCTTCAGTTTTCTTTACTAATGTCTCCTTTGCTGAGTATTTCTACACTGGAATAGCACGTTGCTTTTGACAGATCCTCTCTTCCTCTTTATCCTGTGGTTTACACAGATAAAATTGGCAATGAGAAAGAGCCTGAGCAGCAGCCTACCACTATGAGAGGGGATTTTGCTGCAGGGGAAGCAGACCTATGGTAGGAATAAGTCTATGTGATTCAGAGATGATGGCTAGGGTTATTTTCAACAGAGCTGTTTCTCAGATTACTTCTCCTTAGCTATTTAGCTATCAGGGGGTAGCAGCCTGTCAAAGTCAGTTTTCTTCTGGGTTGTTATGAAAACAGTAAATGCCATCATTGGTTTTCTACTGTGGGTGAGTGAAGCAGTCAGTAAACATCATTCACACCTAAGGCAAATCTTATATTATGTTGATAGAGAATCATTACTCCCTTGCTGGTTTTCGTCACTTCACAGTATATTCAACAGCAAAGCTGGTAACAACTTACATAGTACCTTCCATCCTAATGAATGCCAATGCTTTACAGGGATAGTTTCCCTAATATTGAAGCAGAGTCTTTAAAAACACCCAGCATGTTGTAAATACTACAGGGCAGGGGATGGAGTGCAACTAAGCTGGCAGATACTTGTTTGTTGAACAGATCTTAGTATTGGGCAGAAGTTTACAGCCTCAGACATGTCCTATCCAGTTTCAAAATTGGCCTAAAGAAATCCACATATTGATCAAAAGTTCAGACTTCACAGTCTGTGTTTTACTTAGGCTGCTAGTAAATTATTTCCTATTTGTTGTATTTGTGTTGTCTCTGACTTCAGTCGGGAAATAGCATGAACCTCAGTAATGATGCTGAAACAGACAACTGCCCACTGAAGATCAGCCCTGCCATTGTGTTTGTTGTTGGAAGACTCCGTGCCTAAAAAAAAAAAAAAAAAAAAAAGGCATTAGCCTCACCTTGGATACATTACAATAATTACAATAGAAGTACGTACATAAAACAATTCTAGTGAAAACAGTAGCTCACTGCTACTGATAGCAGAGGTAGAGAAAGAGAAAACCAAAGCTTACAGCTGAACTCTTGAATAGGTAGAAAAAAATGAAAGATGATTAGGTCCTAATCCTTGCCTTAAAGGTAGAGGAACTACTGTGAAAGAAACTGTAAGGTTGCCTGAATATGTTTACTTGCATGAGATTTGTTGCTTGTATTTCTGTATTGTTTGTAGCTTAGTAAAATTTTGTGTTAGGAACTGCAGAGATACTGAAGATATAAAGGCAGGAAATAAAAGCTACAGATGAGTTATTACTAGTGAGATAGAAGGACAAAAAGGAGAGAGCGAGAGAGAGACATAAGAGCAAGAAAGAGCCTATATAATGGTACAAGCAGAGTATGTCATCTTAGGTCAACTCAGCTAGAAAAAGGAAGGGGAACTACTTGATATTCAACTAGATAAGTAGGGATATCTTGTCAAGGATCCAGAGTTGAAACCATAATTTCTTCTCTTTTGTAAGTTCTTAGGGTTTCCTGTATCTGTTAGCTGAATTAGAGCTAATATTATTGTAAGTCCCTTACAGCTGAAATAGTCTATTCTATTCTAATAGCAGCAGACAGACATGGAAGTTGCCCATGGCAGTTTAGGAGAATGAAATGGTTGTTTCCAAGATGAATGTCACAGGTTGCTAGGAGCTGGAAAGGTTGTATATACAGATAATTACCACTAATTTCTGGTTATTTTAACTGTTTTTCACATCATGCCTTATGGGTATTTCATACAGGACTTCTTGATCCTCCTTGAGAACCACTGTTGAAGAACCACACATTGTCTCTCCTTGCTGGCATCTTTCTGTTTAGAGTCTGTCAGGGTATGTGGCTGTCAGGGCATGTGGACAAGGATGTTGGGTCTCTTTCTGACAGACTCCTGTGGCTGAGGACCACGTTGTTTGAGTGAAATCTTTACATGTCACCGGGAAGCAGCAAGGTTGTGAGTCAGACTTTTTCTCAGACTTAGATGTTCAGCAGAGCTTTCAGGCTTGGACTGGGAAGCTCTCAGGGGTAGAGCTGAGCAGTATCTAGTAGCATTTTAAACAGATTGATGGGTTTTAGGCAACTGCTTGCCAGCTTTGGAAGGGTATGGTTCTTGACCTCCGATCTCAACAGCTCAACACATATGAAACTGGATACCTCATTTGGACCTTGCCAAAAGGATTATCCCAGTATGCTATGCTCTTTGCTTCTGCTGGCAGGGGAGAAGAGTGTGGCTCTACTCAAACCTCTTCCATTACTAAAATCCCAGTCCATTATTAGTTGGATGCTTAGGTTAAAAATTTTCACTGTCAGCATTCATCTGAGGGGGGTCGTTACATCTACATGCAGACCCTTTAGGATCTATGCAGAGCCAAAGTGTGCAAAGCACAGAAAATTCCACATGGGTGAATTATGGTACTTTAAATCTTTTTGTGTGTTATGAGTAAACAGGTATTTTTGTCTGTTGATCATTCTGCTGTTTGCTTTGTTAGCTTTAGGACCTGCCACCGGGAGAAAATTTTTTAAGCAATCATTAACATGTTGCTACAACTGAATTTGCTATTGAAGCATTAATGTGCTTTGATCCTCCAAGCCAACAAAGTCAAATGCTATTGCAAACCTGAAGAATGTAAATTGTTTTGAAAATAACACCTGCAGTACTTGAGAGAAAGCAGGGCAGAAGTTGACAACACTGGGAACCAAGGGGGATTTCATAATGCTCAGAAACATCTTTCTGCTACTTGACAAGCATTAAAATTTTGCCCTTTTAACTAATAAAAAGTATCAGTGACCTGCTGAAGAGTTGCAACATGTACCACTTCGAGCGTGACAGTCAACAGTACCTTCACTACGGGGATCTGGCTCAGGTTCTACCACATCCAGTGTGTGACACTGAAATTTGAAGTATTGCTGCCATCTGCAGGGGTTCAACTTGATGTAATTTCCATGCTTTATTGCTGAGTTTGTCAGAAACAAAATGTTCTCCCAAAATTTGCTCATCAGGCATGTCAAATTCCATAACAACTGCTTTTTGCTAGGTACCACCCTTTCTCAGGCCACGAAGACTCAAATCAAAAGCTTCAAACATGTTTCAGATGGACTTCTTTGGGTCCAAACTTAAAATAATGCATGACAATTTAATTACACTTCCACCTTTTTAAGGTGTGCCCTTCGTGTAAACTACTTTCTAGTACTGCAAAATAGACTGCTACTAGCACAAAGTGAAACCTTGTAAATCTGATCAATCATCAAATTTATCCCAACTGTTTTTCACAATGGAAGGTGTGATTGCTTATTAACATGTAACCATACTACTCTGCAACTTAATGTTAGTCTTGTATGTGCTTATGAACTTGTACCTACATGTGTATATAAAAGAAAGAATATTAATAAACTGGTTTGAAGGACAGAGAAAAGTTGACTGGAGTAGACCATAGTAAGATAGTACTAGGTGCACACTTAAGCTACGTGAGCTAATGTAAGTAAGTCTAACTTGACAGAAGAGTTGATACTGGTCATGCATGAAGGTGGGTGCAATCCATACAACCTATATCAAAAGCAATGGGAAACACTGGCATGAAAGTTGTGACTGATCATGTTAAGGCGGAGGGAACTTGAACTGGGGGGAAAAAGAAGGGTATTGAGTATTTGATGTTGGAGTGGCACACAAATCTATCCTGGAGTTAGGTGTAAATCTGAGGACACTAAAATGAGATCAGCAGCTATGCATATTGGAAAGGCACAAAAGCCATCGGCCCTGACAGTAGCACAATTTGGGAGTATAGGATGTAGCACAGTTAAAGACACTAGCTGAGGAGTCATGCAGTCCTTCAGACACCAGGTTTACAGAACTTGGTCAAACTTGTTTCTTTGCTTTTCTAGGCATTTATAACAGAAATGAAAAACGAGGCCAAACATTTGAGCAGGTATGGGTTTCAGATGTGACCCCATTATGTCTGAGGCCTGAAGATGAAATAAATGAAGAGCCTCACTTATGTGGCAATTAAATTGTTTCATTGTATCTGTTTCTGCACTGTGAAAGTGCTGGTTGCAGAGATTTTTTTATTATTATTATTTTTATTATTTTTCTTCCCCCCATCCTGAACAACAAGCACAGAAGACAAATGAACTGCTGACTCCATATACACTTCTCCTTGGCATCTAACAGGTTGTTTTGCTTCTCACTTGAAGAGTTGAGTTTCAGGTAATTTTCTATTTCCTCTTGGTATTTTTGAAAGGATTCTTTATCTATTACTGTACATTCAGTACGAGTTAACTTTCACATCAGAGATAAATGTTTAAGATAGGCAGAAGAAGATTTTTATTCGCATAAACTGAAGACAGGATTAGGAAGCGATTTTCAGATCCAAATTTGTTTTATTTCAAAACTGTTTTGCTTCTTGAAGTGGCTTAACTTTATAAACAGCAGCTAGTGACTATGGCAAACTGCTTATGAATACTTGAAGTTAAAAAGCTTTACAAGCTCATATTAAGGAGTAATATCCAGCTCTATACCTGTGCGATATAATCACTAGGCACTGCAGTCTTGAACCTGCTGAACAAACCATAATAAACCTCACAACCTTTCCCTGTTTACTGGAAATATGGTCAGTAGAGCCCCTTAAGTAATTAAAATAAGCCCTGCAATGTTATTGTGCTTTCATTATAAAATGTTACCTGAGTCCAAAGCAAGGCATGGGCTAGTTTGGCTCCATTAGTTACAGGTAAACACAACATCATTGAAACAAGGTATGTGCTTGCCATTGTCTCTGTGTTTAGATACCTGCTTAGTGAATTTGCAAGCAAAGATGGATGTGTTGCAATTGCACTCAGAAGTGTCTGAACAGAGATTGGATGTAAGAGGTATTTGTCTTGATCCTGCAGTCATCCTGTGTGCTCAGCCCTCACTGAAGTGCTGCATGAAGACAGATGGGGTTAATTCCCCTATGGGAGTAGAACTCACTACTGAAGTGCAGCTGAAATACAGCTTCCATTTGTCAGTGGGAATGCCACTGAGTAACTACACAAATTCAGGGCTAGGTCAGGACAAATGACAAAGAACCATTCTCAAGTTGATTTGTTTCTTATATTCATCAATTTCAAGTGCTTTATCTGTTACATAAAATGCAACAGAATTATTAGTAGTTCTTAGTCTGAGAACTCTTGTCCAGAAGATGCATTTTCTCCTAATGGCAAAAGATAGTGCCTTCTAGACCAACACTATACACTGATTTTTGTCATTATCTGAGGGGATAAATTGTTCTTATCTGAGTAACCAAAGCAGTACTCAGAGGCTTTTTAAATACCTAAGTATTTATCTATGCTAGTTCTGCTGCAGAGAGAGAGAATTCTTTCTTGCTCTTACAGGAAAAATGTGTGTCCTTACCTGGTTTTATATATACAGAAAAAATTAACTAAAGGTCAAGATGTATGTTTCAAGCAGCTGAAAAAATAAAACAAGGGCATTAGAGACCTCAGAACAGGGCATTAGAGACCTCAGAACAGGAAGAGCTGTGGAAGCTGAGAAGTAACTGCAACTACTAGTGCTCTAATGGCTACTCCAGCTTACACCATCCCATGACATCACTAGGAACATATTTACCTTGAGAATCCTAGGTGAAGATGTAAGAAACAAAGTGGGGAAGTTAAAAAAACACAGGTACCAGGAAAGAAATACGAGAACACTGGTGTTTGCAGTCATGCTGTGTACACCTTGTGTACCCTTTCCAGAGCAACTGTGCAGTCCAGTTTTATTCAGCATCCAATTCTTTGCAAGTTTCCTTGCTCTGAGCTAAACTAATGCCTTCTACTGCACAGAGCAAGAACCCCTAGTTAACAAAGGCTTTTTTTGCAATGTTGGCACCTTGGGACTGAGCATTTGAAATCACTAAAAATAACAGTATTTAACAATGACTGGAGCAGAAGGCTAGGAGTACTATCAAAGTTGGAAGCTTATTAGAATTACATGTTAATAGGGATTTATGAATTGGTGTCCCCTGGTATGAGCAGTTGCCCAGTATTCAGGACTTTTCCAGACTCTTTCTTTGGAGCAGTATATCTCCATAAAAATATAGGAAAAGCTTTGTTTTCCTAAAGCTAACTGTAAGGAGCAGCAGTAAGCTGTATGGTTCATAAATTCAACAAGCACTTAAGAATAAAACAAACACAAAAAAACCCAACGTCTTGCAAAATCTTCACCATTGTAATGAAGTCCCATTTCACTGATCTTGCTTATTCTGGATGAGAGGTTAGTACCAGATGTGCTGGACTTATGGCCAACAGACACCACAGATCTCAATAGGCTCCAGCATAGCCACATAGGCGAAGAGGCAGCAAAGCCTGGAAATTCTGGGGTTTAGAAAGCTTGGAGAAGCCAGTCAGAAAGCTGATGATGCCCTGAGGAGTCTGCTGGTGTCTGGAGCACTGGATGTTTGTGACCTCCCACAGGTGGGAAATTCAGAGCTGTCCATGCTTCTGTCAGGTCACAACAGCCATCAGCAACTTAGGAAGTGGGAGAGCTGCTGCTTGTGTTCAGTTCTGAGACAATCAGCAGCAAAACAACCCCTGTCACTTGTGCCTGTCACTGCAGGAGCTGATACACCAGCTCAAGAGATTTGTAAATGTAAGAGCTAGAACCATCTGAATGTGTACACACACAAATGTGTGTAAAGATAATAATTTTCTATAATACTCTTTCCCCTGGCAGGATTCACAACTCTGACTTGCCATGAGTATGACTGGAGTACTCTCATATTCAAAGCATGCCCCATTCCTGCCAATCTGCTGGTTAAACTGCTTCTGTACTGCGGTGTTGTCACTGACTTCCCCCAGGCTTGGCAAGCACTGTCACTTGGAAGGCAGCAGGCAAATGTCACTGCTATCTCATGACAGGATTCCTTTAATCCTTGGCATCCCCTTGCATGGTTGCTTGCTACTTAATGAGTTGCTCTGAAGCACACAGTTAAATGGAGTTGTAAGAAGCTGAAAGCTCTCATTGCTTCAGCTGTTGCTTTGGCAGGATTTTTTGCTGCCTTTGACAGTGTCTGGAACACATGCTGTTCTCCAGATATGACTGAGGCCAGCCTTAAACTGCAAATGCTGTAAACACAGATCCTGAATCTGGGCTTCAGCCAATCAGTTCAGCTTTTTCCAGCAACTAGGCAATGGGAAAGCAGATTAAATCCATGACAAAGTTCACCTCAGCTACACAAACATGGAAATATACATCTATAAAATATATCACTACATTTATTTATGTCTAGTTTTCCCTTCACAGGCACTTCTACTCTGGAGATGCCTAACAGAGAGATATAGCAGAGAGCACTGTCTCAAGGACAGTGTACCTGCCTTGCTGGAAAACAACAGGTGATGGAAATAAGCTGAAAAAATAACATCCCCATGATTAGTTATCTGCAGTTATTTGTGATGCTGGGCAATGGATTTAAATTCTACCCTAGATTAACTGAGTGGTACCCATCAAACACTGGGGCATGGGCCACAGGTATGTTTACATGGTGTTGGTGGGAGCCCACTCTGGGAACCTGGGCTGGCTCTGCCTGGAATCAGCTGTGGCACCTTTAAATCTGCAGTTTAAGATGTAGTCCAGGTAAACTGTCCATTAACAGCTGACAATTGAGCATCTTGTCCAGGAATGATGAACAGCTTAAGTATTCTAGGGCCAGTATTCCCATATCTGTGTCCATTTTCTCATACCTCTCCTACCTCCCACTTTCTGCTGCAATCTCCCACTACCTTTAACTAGTATTTTCTACTTCCTCATATAAATTAAGAATTCTGATATAAATTAATTTAAATAAATTAATTATAAATTCTGATATAAATTAAGAATTCTGACCCGTTTGTTCAACTGTCATCCACTTTTCACACATTTTTCAAGTTCAGGGTTATGTGTCTCTCTGTTGTTCTCCAGAACTTCAACAAGGTTTTCACTGTCCTCTTTAAAAACTCTAAGCCAAATAAAATATCATGCCTTTTACAAGTCAGTGGGCAGGAGAACCTCAAAACATTAAGCAATTTGTTTAAATAATAATATCATTAAGGTTTTGTACCAGAATTAGGAGGAATAATGTAACTTGGGTCAAAGATTTCAAACATTTGGGGACCTCAGTTCTGTTTTTAAAAGCCTTCAGACTATTTAATAATTTTTCTTCTAAAAATAGGAAGTCACATTTTTGCCATCCATGTAGTTAGTACCAGCTGTCAAAGAGAAAATAAATCTCTTTCCAATCTTTGAAGCTTTAAAGAACAATTTATTTCAGGCAGAAATGGTTCGCTGCTTCATGTTGGGCAGGCTTCCCAAACTTTCAGTTGAAATATCACGCATTTGTCCATAAAGAGCATTGGAACAGTGTTATTTACAACATTATTTTTGAATGCAAATGACAATGTCTGCAGCTGAGAGGTGGTTCCAGCTCTGAATTAATTTACCACTTTCCAGTTGACTGAAGCACACATGCTTTCCAGTAAATCCAAATGTTTATGCAAGTCCTAGGCCTAGTTTAATGAGCTTGGGAAGTTTCCCAGTATATGGCTGCTAACACTCAAATACTTGCTAATGAAATGACTCACAAGCAAGCCAATTCCACCTTCTTACAGCCACTGGAAAAGCAAAATTATCAGCTTTCTGTTAACCTGTGTTGCCTCTATTAATCCTGCACTATGGGCCATGGACCTGAGCATGCTGTATGGGTACTATGGCCACTGCTTTTTTATTAGTGACCACTGGTGTGTGTGTACTTATCAAATGCCTGCCAGACCAGGGAAAAGAGGTGTGAGAGAATGTTTCATGAGTCTTTGTCCACTCTCTGATCTAGGAAGAAGAGGCCAAGCCATGCCCTTCCACGTACAGCATCACTTATGTGCAGTGAGCCTACTGTGCTGGGGAGAGCGTCTGGGCATCTTGGAGAAGCAATAGGTGGGAACAGGCTGACATCACCAGCCACAGTCACCTGCTCTCTAGCTGCTTCCCTAGTAACAGCAAAGAGGAAAAAAATAAGGGGAGTTCTGCTTATGGCCATTGGATCAAGATTGACTTCCCTTGGCTGAGCGAACATCCCTCTTGAGGTCAAGTATCTTGTGTACAACAGAACAGCTCTTATTTTGCTTATTATCTTTGTGAGTCGTCATGGAAATTAATTCTACGTTTTATTTCCTGGTTTCTGTTAGAATCAAAGCTGTGAGGAAAAACATAGATGCTATGCTAGAACCACAGATGTTTGCAGAGAAAAGTGCTCTACTTTTGTGCTCTACTTTTATGCTCTTAGGCTTTTCTCTGATGAAGTTGATACATGTTGTCAGTGTTACTTCGACCTCTCAGCAGCTGAGGTAGAGCAAGCCTTTGGTAAACAGAAGACAGGAGGATGCAGCTGGAAAATTATTTCAGTATTGCTAGACCCAAGAGAGCAAAGGTCTTTTTTCATATTGAAAAGCAATTGTGTATGTACCATCGAGTTTGAAGACTGAGCAAGCACAGTTAAGGAGGTGCATAGTGCTTTTCTGGTTTGTCTTTTAGTATGTTTTTGTTCCATGCTGAAAGGATCGTAAGATGCTTTGGGGACATGTGTGCATGAAAGACTGAACCAGTGCTTCTCATTCTCACGGATGTATTCAGGAATCCCCTCATTCACATCAGTGTCTGTTTCCTCAAAAGAGACTTTCTCAACTAAGTCTCTTAGCTGTCAGGCTGTCTCTCGTCTGCCCTGGGTACTTCCAGCGCACCCCAGCTGAATACCTCACATCCTTTGGCGAGAAGTTTCCAAATTTCAAAAATCAAACCCTTCCAACCCTGCATGCCTGATGCCATTTAGATGCCTCTGCAGGAGTAATGTTGCAGACAGTCCTAACAGCACTGCACTGTCTTTTGGTTACCTCCAACCACTTCCTCAAATTTTTGAGAAACTTGCCCGGCCAAACGTGAAATCACACTGGGAGACAACAAACCGCGCACGTTTCTTCGCTTACTGCATCCTGAGAGGCACGAGGAAAAGCTATTACTTGGGAAACCCACTTCGTCTTCCCTGTGCTGCGCTGCGCTGCGCTGTAACCATGGCTCCGCAGCCGCAGCTGCACCTGCTGCACTCCTGGCGAGCGCTTTGCTGACTCACCAGCTGATTCACACAGGCAGCTGTTTTATCTGCATCCTAGGAGCATCACGGCGCCTGCGTGTGGTCCCGCTGCACGCCACTGTCCGCACCTGTATTTAGCTGCTCTGTCTCCACCCCCAGAGCAGATGGGCACAGTCCCAGAGGGTGAAGTGCAGGAATCTTTGCCCTTTGAACATGTGCTATCGCGGGTCTGGGGGCAGTCGTTAAGATGGAGTGCCTCAATGGGTGCGATCTGTGGAGTTAACAACATGAAAAGGATTCCTTGCTCTTGTTTAGTTGCCGATAGCTGCCAGACTGCTCTCCCCTTCAATGAACATGCGCAACGCCTGTGAACCCTGTACAGCTCAGGCCAAGCATCAGTAACTGCACAGGCTGCTATTTAATAGAACCACTGTCCATAAAACATCCTGAAAGAACTTAAACTCTTGTACTTTTTTGTAATTTTTTTGTTAATTCTAGTTTACCAGAATATGAATATACTGTAAGGTGGGGTGGATGTGCTGTCTTAGGTCAACTTTGTAAAATATTGATGTTGGCTTAGGATTTTTTCATACTACATCAGTTGCAGAAATAGAAGATAAACCTCTCTGCCAGATGGACTGCTATTCTGTAAACCAAAACAAAGGAGCAAGGAAAAGTTAAACAGTATAGAAGCAGAAAATGTATGGCATGTGCACCTTGCTTCCCTTTTCTTTCATTCTCTTTTTAGTTTTTCTCTTCCGCTTTTCTCTGTTTGTAATGTTTCCACTGCTTGCACGTTCTGAACTGTTTCTTTCAATTTTCATCTCAAATATTTAACTTCATAACCTTCATCCAAAAGAGACTGAATCAAAATCAGGGTACAGTAAGGTTAGGAGGTAACTGTGCCCCTTCGATTTTTACTTGTTTTGGTTTCATTAAATTTGATTTGCCAAGTGGCTTCTGTGTCTGTGCACTACCTGACACCAGTCAGCTCCAATAGGGTAACTTGCCAAGACATGCTAATTCAGCTGCCAGCTCTTTCCCTTCTGATCTGGGTTTGTCGCAGAAGTTTATTGGAATGGCTGGTGTATCTCCTCATACACCCTCATATGTGAGGGTTGTTCTCTGAAATTACAACTCCAAACTACTCAGCATCTCAAGCATTTGGATGTCATTGCCCCAGGACAAAATGATCTAGAAGGCTGTTGCAGTTCTTTTAGTCTGAGTTTCTGTATATGGAGAAACAGAAAGGCTGGAAAAAGCTGACACTTGTAGTAAGAGAATAAAATTACATGAAGAAAGTGAAATGAAAACATATGTATCTAAAAGCCATAAATAAGGAAAAGCCATCAAGCACTGAGAACTACATTTTGCAGTTGTCCTTAAAAGCAGTATATTGTCTAGGACTTGAAACTGAATTTGAGGCAGCATAGGAAGTAGTGATATGGGAGAGATGTTGTAAAAGGTACATATAAAAAGAGGCATACAGATGCTGTATGATTGAGCTATAGGTATATTGAACACTGTATTAATATTTAATATATGGAGAGTCAGCTTCTGGATGTCAGTTCCTCTTGGGGGTGTTCCATGAGCTTCTCCAGAACATTGCACTCAGATTCAGGCTCAAGGGTGTGGAGAAAAATCTGGGGAGAAGCTGCGTGTAAAAGACTGCAGGGTTACAGTCACTCAAAAATGCCTGTAAAAATTTCCGCCATGTTATTCTGTCTACCAAGTACAATGAGCTACTGGAATAACTTCTTGAAACGGCCATGGATTTTCTCATATAGAAAAACTCTGTTGAGAACATAACTTGCTCTGGTGTTTTCTGCAGTCCCTCTTCTGAATGCTAAGCAGCTCTGGTGTACATGGCAGACCCATGGCTAACAGTGATTTATTCAATGTGAATGTTCTAGCAGGGGAGATGATGTTTGGTCATATGAGTGGTAATGGATTGTGGTTTTTTGTGTAGTCCTTTTCTCCCGTGCATTTTTGCTGCCAAGTTTTCTATGGTGTCAGAAATCTTCACAGGTTAGGCTTTTCTCATGTGGCCTGAAGATGGTCAGCTTGTGGATTAGTAGAGTCAGCTCCTTGGCAAAGAGAAAGGAAAAACTTTCTCTAGGAAAAAAAATGCAGCCAGTGGTTAGTAATGATTCAGTTTTGTCATGCTGAACTGGAGTTAGCTGTTCCTCCTCCTTCCAGGGCGATTTTTTGTCAGATGTTGTGGCATTCTTCATTGAGCTTGGCTCTGCCTCTGGATGAGTGCAGGTGGGTGCCATCAGCAAAGACCTGGCAGAGCCAGTGGTGTCCAGGAGGACAATACCCAGCAGTTATAGATAAAAAGTATGCCAGAGAAAAATATTGCTGCTGTAGTTGTGAAATAAACAGTAAGACAACCAAAAGGAATGAAATCACACGTTTGCATGTGTGTGAAATAATCGTGCTGAAATGTCCTGACCTCCTCTAGGTATGAGATGCACACTGATTCATAAATGGATTTTTTCATCAAAATGTCATAATCATCCTATATGACAGCAAAAGGCAGTGAATGTCAGCTGATAACACCAGAATAGACTTTATTCATGAATGCAAAATATTTAGTGTTGATAGTGTGATAATACTTATTCTCTGATGCTTCTCCTGACAAATTTCTAGATGTGAAGTAATCAGTAATTCCAGATTACATTATACAGGGAGAAAATTTGTTTTCAGTGCCTGAGCACCCTTTTGTATTCTGAGATACTTTAGACTTCAAATCCTAAGCTTTCTTTCTCCAAGTTATTTTTTCTGGAACCCTTCCATTGAGAATACAAACACCAGAGCCTTCCCCTTCTCCAATACTCTGCTCCCACCCCTCTGCTGCAAAATTCCATCCTCTGCCCTCCTTGTTGGTTCTCCCACTGTGTGGAGAACAGCTCCAAGACTGTTAATTTCTGTTTGCCACCTCAAAAGACAAGTCTTTAAATTGTGCAGAGATAAACTAACAGTGCTTCAGCCATCTGGGAAGCAAGATGGTTTGTCACTAGAGAATTGATTGTTTCACCATGTCTTCAGTGGAAAACCTTCCCAGATATCATCCTTCATTTCCCATCTATAATCCAGAGGACCAAACTTTTTTCAGATATTAACAATTCAATAGAAGTTCAAAGTAGATATAATTAAAGTTTATTAAAGCTATTGTCCATGAGAAATTGTTATAATGCAGTCTCCATCAAGGATCAACATTTAGAGAATCTGCATTAAAATGCCTTGCACTCCTGTAACTATCTTTTGTTAGCTCAAAGCACTTTCTAAACAATTATGTAACCCTTACAGCACCTTGTAATGAAAGAAATACTGTGTTTGCAAACACAAATGTACTGACAAGCTAGAGCCAAAGTTGTCAAGCATGAATGCCTAAATACAACAATTTGAAGCCCTCTTTATTTTAGTAAGTGTAAGTATATATCTGTCACTGACAGTTGATTGGATTCTTTAATTACAAAGCATGTGAAAGGAATTTTTACATCTCAAGGTCTTACATTGAAGGATCCCAAAGGAAACAGTAAAAGTGTGGCAGTAATTCCTCCGTTAACAACAGTAACAAATGGGAGATTGCCTTGAAAATCACTATATCTAAAGCAATCATTCAAGGGTGAAATTTATATTAGTAACTTCTGAACCCAGCACATCCTTTCAGAAAGGACACAAAAACTTGACATCTCAGTTTACATCAAGTGTTCAGTGCAAAGTCTAGGGTGCGAGAAGAAAAACTTTGGAGTAGGGGCTGCAAAGCCAGCTGAGATTACATCTTCCTTGCAGACAGTTTTTAGCATAAAGTACCTGTTTGGCTTTATGAAGAATGAGTTTTGCAGGATTGTAATAATATAGTTACTCTGCCACTCTAGGCCTATTAGGGTTTCAGCAAAGTCTGAAGGTGTAAGCTGGTATACATATGCCTCCCACTGGAGTAAGAAAGAACCTATTAAGATTGCTTTTGCAATAAGAGCATATACCTGCTAATATGCTGCAGAGGAAGAGAATAAAGAGAGGCAAATGTGTTGTGAGAATGTTTATAAAGACATCTTTCTGGTTAATAGCTACAATACTGAGAAAGGAAAAGAAGGTTCTAAGTAAACAGAAATGGGAGAAGGCAGCCACAAAGCACGAACAATGACTGCAGCATAATGCTTTTCTGTTTCCTGTCAGGAACTCCTGCATTTGTTAG
>JBCJKH010024138.1:0-14595 GCA_039877255.1 Loriculus beryllinus | reverse complement strand
CCTTCTTTATGTTTCCCAGGCTACTACTGTCTATATCCCTAGCACCCACATGTATCACTAGAAGTGAGTAATAGTCCATGGGACTTACTAGAGCAGGCAGCTTCTCTGTAACATCCCTGATCCGTGCCCCTGGTAGGCAACACACCTCCCTTGAGACCGGGTCAGGCCAACAGATGAGCACTTCTGTCCCTTTCAAAGTAGAGTCCCCTACTACTACAACCCGCCGCTTTTTCCTGCCAGCACCGGTGGAGATCTTTTTTACCAGAGCTCCAGACGGCTGTTTTTGGTGCAAATGCTTTTCCTCATTAGCCCCCTGCAGGACAGCAAAGCGGTTGTGAGTAGGGACAACAGATTGAGGAGGAAGCCCCTTGCTTTTAACCGTCCTCTTCCTCCTTTTTTTGGTTTTTTTTTTTTGGGTTTTTTTTTTTTTGGGTTTTTTTTTTTTTTTTTTTTTTTTTTTTTTTTTTTTTGTCTCATTGAGATGAACTCATAATTGCTTTTTGTGTAGTGTATGAAGGAATAAGTTTAGGAATGGAAAGGTTAGGTATGAGCAGGGTTTTGGTATTTTTTTTTTTTTTTTGCTTGTTTTTTATTTTTCAATCATTTAGAATAGCTCAGTGATCAGAAATTAGATAATTAACATAACATGACTTCTTTAGCTTTTCTAATGAAGATCATAGCCATTTGTTTTGTTAGCAATATATGCTTTGGGGCTTACCAGCATGGGCATATAGATTTATGTTCCTATTTGACCTGGTATACTCAGTTTACAAAGTACTATTATTGCACCTTGTGATAGTATTCAGATGGAATTTAAATTTACTTACTCTTTTGAATTTATTTGAAATAATGCTGTGTGTTAACTTTTTTATCTCCTGATTTAAAAATAATCTGGGTTTGATTTTAGTCTTGTCTCTTGTCAAGATTGATGCACATGGCTCTAGAGTATATTACTACAGAGTGAATACTGTTTGTCACATTGCTTAGTTAAATTGCATTTTATTTTGTTTTGGGTGAGTTACTGTATTTTGTTTTGCTTAGCAGACCTTTGTGTGTGCACTACTGGTAGCTTCCTATCTAGAAACAAATACGGATTTCTTGTGACAAATTTAGACAGGTACAATGGATTAGAGAAGTAGGAAGTTTGTTTATTGTTTAGCCAAAGTAGCCTACTGTGTTCAAATACAAAATTGTACAGAATGCAGCACCTTGGTGATGTGTTTTGTGGTTTTTTTTTTTTTTTTTTTTAAGAAAAATAAACAACCAACCAAAAAACTTGTTAACTTCTCTTATATCCAAACTCCAAACTGTCAAGGTCTTTTAGTTAAGACTGAATAAAAAGAATGGAGTCCGTAATTAGGACATTTTCTCAATGTGAGAGAACTGTCTTCCTGGAATCAGAAAAAAGTACTTTAGTGTATACAGTATCTGCTGACTTGCAGATATCATTCATGTTTATTTCTGAGTATCAGAAAGTTGTAGATTTAAGCTTATTTATGGAAGCAGGAAGAAATATTATACAATGATGAAATATAAAACTGTGAAACTTGTAAACCAGAGGGTTGTGTCTTAAGCTAGTAGGAAGTCTCGTCAGTCTGTAGGTAGAAAATAGAGTTCTAATCTTTATTATCATTCCAAGACATTTTGCAACCAAAGAAAAGAAAGCAACTATTGGTGTTGTATTCAGCCCTAGTGTTTAAGGAAGTGTTCATATTAAAGATACTGCTCCCTTGAATTCCAAATCTAGGTTTTCCCTCTTCTGCCACTGCTACTTATCACAGGCATGCAAACTAGTAATAGAGCTTCAGTGTTATGTTGTCATGAGGTTACCTTTATGGTAAAATATATTTTAAAGGGACTTGTGATGCTAACCATCAGACTGGGAGAGTTTTGTGATGGAGAATGTGGTGGTGGAGGTGATATGGGCTAACAGTGGCTAAAGCTTTGTCATGTAAGTGATCTGCGTATCTTATTTTTAAAAAGAAATGCACACACAGAGAAACAGGAAATATGGGGTAGACAAATGAGGAAAAAGAGGACAAATATCTACATTTATGGTAAAGATTGAACTATATACTTGCTGTCTGCAGTGTTGTGCACCAAAACTTCCTTAGTAAAATACAGACATTGATATGGAATTATTCTGGTTGTCCCTGGTAAGCTTTTTATATTTGGGATATCTCTTAACAGAGTGGATGTTAATGAGTTACCACTCATGTCAGGGTATTGAACCTGGATTAGTAAGTACAGGGTTTTGTAATGCTGAAGTTGGCTAGGAAAGGGGAAAAGAAATAGCTGTAGTGCCCAGAGTTGAATCAATATTAGGTCATCCTTCACTGATGGTGATATTGGCAAAAGTTACATAACCTGTGACATTTCTTGTTATGTGAGGGACTAAGCAGACCCTTAACTAGAAACATCCGGAGAGATCAAAATGATGCCATCTCCACTAGCCTGATGGGAGAAAGAGACTGGTTCTCTCTGGTTGCTAGTTTACTTTGTCTTTTTTTCTCTCCATCCCCACTTTTTCTTTATTTTCCTCTCTTGTTTTCTGTCCAGTAAGCATCTAGTGTAGCTGGTCAAAACTTGATGTTTTGTTACATGTGTTTTTCAGAATATTCCTGATAAAACTTTGTCAAATGGCTAATGAAGCTTCAGCAGTGTTTATCTGCTCTTGAGGTCTGTTAGCAAAAGTCATCACTAGAGACAAACAGCCTTTTCTGTCTTTACTCCTCTTTCTGTATTATTTCTTGCTTGTTTAAAAAAATAACCCCAGCCTTTCTTTTTCAGGATAGTTTTACCATATTTAGTTGTCCTGTATTGCTTAAAAAGCAGTGATACAGCTTTTCACCTTTATGAAACATTTTTTCAATTAGAGGGTGTAAGGGTTTTTGGCAAGATGCAACCTTTCACTAATGATTTCTTCTTCAGATGCTTTATTCTTCCTTTCTTCCTGTAAGTAAAGATTAAAACATTTTGAATGCCAGTTGTTTCCACGGGCCTGCACAATAAAGCAGACAAATGTTTCTAAAAGCATAACCTCAGACCTTATTTAGCCTCTTCACACTGTAGTGTGAAAGGTTACACTAGCATCTTTAAGTGTCTGAGACCATTTAGTTTGTTGAAATAACTCTGCGTGTACACATTGTGTCTGAATGTATCACATTGAAGTTAGCACTCCTGGCTAGTGAGGGCATTGTCTACTTGAGGACACCATCCAAACAGAGTTTACTGGGGCAGATCTGAAGTTTGCCAGTGTAGAAGTTCTGTAAAAGTTAAATTTGAGAAATGAGGGGAACAAAATGCTTAGAATGTCATTATTTGTTAGTCAGACTGTCTTAGAAATATATGCTATCGGTTTTCCTTCTAAAAATTCATACACCTCTCTCCTACTTCATGAGGTACCTTCTCATGACTTTCCTCTGAGACTCTTCTTTAATAGTATGCAAGTTGCAAGCTCTTTTCTTGGTGGTGATGCTGTTCGGTTTTTGGATGTGCATCGGAAGTTAATGTGAGCTTTCTTAGAGAGGTGTGGGTGGGAGGTTAAGGACCGACATTAAGTTTGCTCAGGCTTAGTGTCAAATTGCCTAATTGTCTAAATTGAAGTTGGTTAGCTTTCTGTTTGTGGTCTGCTTCTCTGTGAAAAACTACATCTTGTAGGCACTTGTCTTCAAAACAAAGATTCAAGTCAGTAGCTGTTCCTAGGAGCTGTAGCTTCCAAAAGCTTAGTTCAGCGAATGAATTCTAGAAGCAGAGAAATGCTGTAGTTCCATTGCAAGTAAAACATTCTAGACTGAGCAACGTTGGGTTTTTTGTCTTTTCCAACTGTAAGGCTGTCATAATGTTGAGTTTATCCATAGAAACTAGGAGATTTCTCTCTGCCATTTGTAGCTGTAAGTCTTCATAAATCCATTTCTTATTGGTTTTTCATTTGGCCACAATGATAAGCTTTTGTATCTAGTGATCAGTGCAATTATTGAGTTTCCTTTTTATAGTTTTAACAGTGCTGAATGGGAACCTTTACTTTTTACAGTTAAAGAGGAAAAAAGTCCTGGATTTTTTTATCCCTGTTTTTTATATGTAGTGTGGAGCAAAAATTGGTGACTGGAATCCCACTGGAACAGCAGACTCTTTAACTTACAGTTTAATTTGCTTGCTGTAATACTCTTTCTTTTGAGCAGAAAGAAGTGGAAGTTAAAGGCATGTAAAGCAAGAGATTGTTTCCCAACTATACATGGAAGTTTTAATTAATACCTTCTTATGTAATAAATGGCCATTAATTTGAAGGTTTATGTGTTGTTACAGAGGGAGAGTAAGAAGTCTTGTCTAATCAGTGTTTCTTGATTTTGAGTTTTCTTAACTACAGCTGAAAGACTTCCATCTTTGCCTGTACTCCATGTCTGAAGATCATATTTAGCAGTATAGAGTTTATCCATTGTATTATGCTTTCATTTACTTTTCTAGGTTTATATTTTTGCCTTTTGTGGTATTGTGGGAAAAATCTCTATGCTGCTTACCTTAAAATTTAGTGATTTTGGTTTTCAAGAAAATTAACTTAGTTCTGGGATAGCCTTTAGTTGATTTGCTGTCTTTATAATAACAAGTATCTGACCATCAGCCCATGCTTTGGAGTATCTCGCATACAAAAATCAGAATTTCTCCCCTGTAATGTTGATTCAGCTGTATCTATTTCTTTGTTTGCTTGTTTGTTTTTTTCAAGTAAGAGAGAAGAGCACCTTTATTGAGAGGTGCTTTTATATTGTACTACAGTGTCACCCATAGCCTTTTCTGAAAACGTCTATCTTGAAATTTCTAACATTTTGCAAACGAAGTTTACTTTACAATGTCTTTGTGAAGTGAAAGTTAAGATTTTCTTTCTTAGCTTGAACAATTAAAAAAGAAAAAAAAGTTTATTTTGAATATGTGGAAAAATGCTTTTGGTTGAAACAGTTTTGCTAATGGGCTTGATTTTTTTTTTTTTAATGAGCAAATATGGTTTTTATTGGCTGCAATTTGAGAGATTGATATCATGCTGCAGGAGGACATGATAACTAAAAGTAAGAACAAATTTCAGCACTTGTTAGATGTTTATAAGGTCTTAACATGCAGGTTAAATAAAAGAACTAATTTACATTCTGCTCCTGTGTGTAGAAGTAGTACACAACTCTTCTTGTATTGAAATGGTCTCATAACAGTAGTCTTGTGTATGACAGAATTCTTCTTGAAAGTTTACCAGAATGACTGAAAAAGCTGTTCTTGGAGAATAAGAAGGTAATAAACAACCACATGGAAAATGAGCAGGTAACAGCCTTTTTTATGTGGGATATTTTTAATTAATTAATAAAGTAGCATAGCCTTTTACTTTTCTTGGTTGTTTTCTGATTAAGAAAAATTCAGTGAAGATTACAAGCAATGATAATTGCATAAAAAGGTGTTTGGGAAAAATAGGCTTAATGAAGCCTATCTTAGAAAATCTCATTTTGCAATAGATTTGTATCTGATGTTTTGTTTACTTCTTTTGTTTTCATTGAGGTCTGTTTTATGCCTAACTTGCCAAGCGGAAAAAAATTAGCATAAGCCCTCAAGAATAATCTGCTTTATGTACATTTTGCAAAATCCTGTAAAACCGGGCTCTATCCTACTGTTACAGGGTGGGTGAATGATATTAGTGGTATCCTGTAAGGATTAAAACACATCGTCTGTTCTTCATACGATGAGATAAATAGCAAAACTTCCATTGACTGACTTCAGTGATTTAGTGAATAGCTGAGTATTACAAAACTTAGTTCTGAGCACTGAAGTGTTTTTTGATATATACCAATACCCAAAAGAACTGACTCAATGTTAATTTGGCTCCATATGCAAGTGAGTTACCTAGAACAGTAGTCTTTAATGGTTCATTATGTATTCAATATATGAAGTGTATAAATAATCCAATAGAGTAGTAAGTATTGCATACATAGGACTGCAACAATAGAAATGCATGCTTCTCAGATATACTTTTTTCTTTTGTAATTAAATGTTATCAGTTATGTAGTAGAGTGAAGAAGCGGAATGCTTGTGGGCTTGGAACTATAAAATTTTGGGGGCTTTTAAGTGCTTACTGTGTAGTTATGAAATTCTTCATTTCCTTCATTGTACTTTGTATTGGAGGAAATTTTTAATCCATGTGGAATATTTTTCATTCAAAAAATCTCTCTTGTATTTATTTTGTTGGTTTTCCTCCATTACATATGTGACTTTTCAGACCTGAAATTGGGAAGTAGAAATTTAAGTATATCGTATTATGATGTGGCTTTGATAGTTTGCATTTTGTTTTGTTTTGGCTGGTGGATTTTTTGTGTGTGTGTATTTTTTTTTTTTAATGTATTCTGTGGGAGATTTAAATTCATACTGAAGTCTGGGAAGTGAGCAGAATCATTTTTATTCAGAATAATTTTATGGAAAGCAGTGTGGATGAAGAACAATATACATCATTAATTGCAGTGAAGCATCCTGCAGATCTGACTCAAAAGGGGAAGGTTCCTAGGGTCTCTTTGAGTGACAAAATAGGCAGATTGCCATTAAAAAAAAAAAGATAACACCTCCTTTTTTCTTAGCATGCTGCTTTTAATGCCTTGGGATAGGCCATTTAGGGAGGGATTGAAAGCAAAGCTTGAGATGAAGTCTGTACAGCTTTCGACCAGTAATTCTTGAAGAGACACTGAATGTAGCACTAGTTGGGAATTTGGCAAGCCAGTAGACTTTTACTGTGCTATTTCTTAACCCTTCCTGAGATAGTTTTTATGGGATTCTGATGTCAGACCAGACTGTAAAAGAGAAGATGGTGCAGAGCAGGTACGTATCCTTTTACTTAGCTACGTGCAAATCTTTTCTTAGGAAAGTTTGGGAGGCTGCGTATGTTTCTTGAAGAAGAAAATTTCCAGGAATTCAAGTAGTAGGTAGTTTCCCATTGGCATGGTCTTTTGTATTCTGTAGAGCAGTGGCATAGCAGTGTAGACAGTAAGAAGCCAGAGCCTTACTAAGTACTACTGTCTGTCAGAATCTTCATCTTGAGGGAAAAAGAAGTCAGGAGAAAACAGCGAAATGCCTAAAATTAGGTACATACCTAGCAAGAAAAATACCTGTTGTTTCCAGAAAACGCAGAAAACCCAAAGATTAAAGGGAACAGCTACTTTCTATTTCCTGGGGTTTTTTTTTTTTTTTTTTTTTTTTTTTTTAAACATCGTTGTCTTTTTTAGTTGTCTAAATTCTCAAGGGGAGACATTAAATAAGCCTACAGCAAACCAAGGATCTTCAAAGTCAACTTCTTGGAGAAATGAGCTGTAAATTAAGCATACTGAGGAAAAATATTTTGAAACATATCTTTTAAAGATAGTGCAGGGACAAAGTGTTTTGGTGGATAATAATGAGAAAACTCCAGAAATGCTGGGAGAAAGTCACAACAGATACATGTATGTGTGTGACTCCCTCCAATTAAAACTTCATAATTGCTGTTACACTCTGATTTAATACTTTGAGAAAATTTGGAGATTATTTTAGAACAAACAGTAAATAAAGTGGAGATTTGAGAGAATGTTTTTGTAATTCCTTCCCAAATAGTCACTCTAATGTTGTTCGATAGGTGTATGTAGTAAATCAGTGAGGTATAACTCCCTAGCTACTAGCTTTAGCTAAATCTAAATGCAAGTACTTCAAGTTATTTAAAAGGCTATTTTAATGACCATTTTAATTGATCAGGCTGAAAATTCTTGGGGAGTGAGGGGGAGAATGCAAATGCATCCAATTTCAAGGGACTCCAAGCCATTCTGGATATGCAGATTTTTGTTCTGGTGTTTATTTAGGAAAATAAAGAAAAGAAGAAACCAGTAAAAGGTATGTAGAATAAATCAGGAGTCTTCAGAGGGTGTTGAGATTTTTGAGAGAAATCTTGTAACTTTTTCAAGTAGGTGTGACTACAGAGTAGTGCTGTATGGCATAATTCTTTGGGCAGAAGGCAAGAGCTTCAGGAAGCTGGGAATGGTCATATTCGTAAGATATATACGGTTCAAGTTGGGTATATTTAAACTGCTCTGGAACCTAATACTATTCTGACATCTGTTTTTCAGGAGCATACTCTGTTCCGCAGCAGGGAAATACGCTGTAAAACCTTAAGGTCTGATCTTGTCAGTCAAATTCCAGCAGGGTAAGAATTAAAACTATTACTAGTGTTTCAAATGTGCAGGAGGTTCTTATCTGAGTAAGACTCAAGCTTTTTTGCTAAGCATCGAAGGTAAAAATGGAAATTCTAAAGTTCATGTTGAAAGCAACTGCTGAAAAAAAAACAACTGCTAAAGAATTTCGTGTGATAGTTAAGCTTCAACCTGCCTTTTCCTATTTCTTTATTCCAAAGGGTATAGCTCTAGTTTATGCACAGTGGTTTCAATACATGACTTTTCTCTTTGGCTTGGCAGCTGATCAGAGAGAATTAGTGAAAATATTAGTTGTCATTTCACCATTGTTTCATCAGAAAAGGGTTGAAGTAGATTTTTTTTTTTTTTGGCATGCTTTGATGAACAGAACATCTTTCTGGAAAAGGCGTCTGAGGCAAATTTCGGTGTAGCATTAAACTGGGACATCATGGATTATCCTTAATATTAGGAAAATCTCTTAATTCCTTGATAGTGTGTCTTATATTTTGTTATTGTTATATGTAAGGTGCTGTAAGGACTCATCAAATCATAAGGGAGATTTAGATGTGAAATAGTAATCACTTTTAGTATTTCTTACCAGAACAGTAGCAGCTTCTGGTACCCTCCCCAATAGTTTTAGCAAGTCTCTAGATTATTCTTAAGATCTGTTTTCTGCACCAAATACCTGCTAAAAATGTTCTACCTGTACTTCACCCTCTAGAAAGTAAATTCAGCTGTGCATGTGAAAAATATGTAGACAAAACCACTTTAAAATGAATGGGTGAGATCTCATTAGCATCTGGAAAGTATCTAACAATTAGGGTGCATTCAAGAGCTTCCTCTATGTTTAAGATATTGTGAAAACATCAGCCTGGAGCCATTTGAGGCAGGAGCAAAATATATATTATAATTCATTCAAAGCATGAATTTAAACTTAATCCCCTAGATGATGACATTCCAACTAGTAGCCACTGCAGGAAAAAACAGGCAGATGCAGAAATTCTTTTTATTTGGATAAGTAGGTGCTCTCTTAATTCTTCAACGATAAGTAGGTGATTAAAAAAAAAAAACCAACAAAACAACAAACCTTTGCTTTCATGCTGTAGCTGACTGTAATTCTGTAACTTACACTGTAACTTAGACTGGGACTCTAACTTACCTTTTGTGATTTCGTTTCATTTAAGTGAAGTCTGTGTTGGTAAGGAGTGCAGCCTCAGAGAAGCAGACTTGTAGAGCAAACAACTTTCTACCAGGGGCTTAAGATTCACATCATTCACACAGTATTTTGCTTCATGCTAGCTCAAAACCCATGGAGAGAAATGTTAGTAATGTTGGAGGGAGTGCATTAGATTCATTCTTGGAGTACATGTTCTTTAGTTTTATCCAAAATGAATTCAGCATTTGTGCTTTGATTCTCTGCAGTGTGAACCAAAATATGGTGATTTTGCATCATCAGGATATAGTTTGAAATCCACACTCCTGAACCAAACAGAAACAATAGTATAAACACAGTATTTGCTGGTTTTTGCCTTCACAGGACTGTGTGTGCTTCCTACAATTCTTGTGCATTCCAGAGAGATCTTTCAGTGTGTAGTGCTGAGGAGGTCTTCCAGTAGGTAGTGTCCACAAAGATACCGGCTCTTGGATTGTTCCTGTGCATTTTGTGAGGATGGTGCGAGTGAGGGCATGTCCTTTGAACCTTTGGACACTCTAGAGAAAGTACCTAAACAGGTGTAAGAGATGCCTTTTGTTAACTAGCCTTGAAGTAACTTAAGCTAGCTTAAAGTAAAGTTCAGTAGCAAGTAAAAGTATTTTAGACATCCAAAATAAGCTGCACAATTACATTTTTTTATAAAAGCTATAGATGAAGAATAACAGAAAAAGCATGTTTACACTAATACTGAGTTTGAACAGGCCCTCCCTGTACCTACCTTGTCTTTAGGAAAATACATGAAGCACTTTGTCACAGATTTTATCTTCCTGCATTCACTACTTCTCAAGCTGTGTTATTCAGAAATAATTTTCTTCTGGTGTACCATACAGTCTGCTATAACTGGTCAGAGTTCTAGAGCCCAACAGGACTTTGTCCTGATCTGATCTTGTGCCTCGTGGAATTTTAGGCGTAGTTCTGTCATCACTGTTGATTCTTACTGCCATGCTGCACTGTGCTGGCATAACCTGTTGGCGTGGCTATGCAGGCAGGGAACTGGAGCTGAAACTTAACCTGACAGAATAAAGGATCCTTTCCTCCTGAATCAAGTGTGTGATCTGGTTCAGCACTGGGCTCTGCATGCTTGTGCTCCACTATGTGAATGATGAGCAAGGCTAACAATTTTTTACCTCTACTGTAAATCTTTTAGACCTTTTTCTTTCTTTCATACTCTTCCATTCGGCCATTTTTCAGCCTATATATAATAAAATTAATTGGCTAAGCTAATGGAAAACTACTCAGCTTTCTGGGAGACTAATTTTTCTGCAGCCTTTAAAAATTAAAACAGCTCAGTGAGGGACCTCAGGTGTGCCAGTGTGAGGGAAATTGTGGTTTGCACAGGTGGGAGAGGTAAGGGTGGGAGAAGGGACTTCTGCTTTCTCATCACAGTGCAAACATGTACTCATGTGTTGGTTTTCTGCACTTCACCTACATTAATTCACAAGATAGTCTTGATGCTTCTTTATCTAATCAAGTGTTGTCTCATTTCTTGTAAGTGTTGCTTTGTCAGGGCAGGTATCATCTCACTGGTATTTGCTAGCTTGTCCTAACTGATAAGCAAAGACACTGTCTCTACTGAATAGTAAGTAGGAAAACACATAGTGAAAGGAGGGAATAATTTGCCTATTATAGAAAAATATTCTGGAGAGGGGATTAAGTCAAGACATATTTTTCACAATTTGTATGTAAACTTCTTTAACTCATGTGAGTAGTAGTTAAGTGAGTATGAAGGCTATGCTAGGCATTTGTGCTTAACGAAGGGCTGAACGTTTGGTAAGTGGCACATGCTAGGTAACTAGGGAAGCTGAAAATTAGACTTTTGTAGTGTTAAATTTGGGAAAAGGTGAACACTGTGTTATGCATTTACTGGACTAGTAGGGTCTCTCTTGATTAATGTGTTACTTCATAATAGTCAAAACTTCTCATGTTTAGGTTTTGTAACTTAGTATAGTACGCCTGACAACTAGTTTGAAGTTGATATGCACATAATTAATATATATACATATAAAATGTATTATATTCTATATCAAATAAGTATATATGTATATGATAAGTATATCAAGTAAGTTTATATGTGTATATGTGTATGTCATGTATATGTGTGTGAAATTGCCTGTTTCTACCAGATCTAATTTGCCCTCTGCTTGAGGGGCTACTTTGGCACCATTGAATCTGTCATCTTGTTTACACTCAGTATAGTTTTTCTGTCCTTACCAATTAAATTAGCTAATAGGATAACTTAGAGAATGCTAACCTGATGTGGGCTAAATGTCTGTTGATAAGCGATTGACTTATTTTTCTTTTGTTGGAGACCTGTCTGTACACCAACTATTTAAACATCTGGGTGCAGGATCAATTTTTAATTTCATTTTTTGTCCTGCATACCTTCTTGCTGACCTGAAGAGAATCATTGCCTTTCTCTTGAGTGGATTGTTATCCATGTGATAGAACAACTAGTCACAAGCATCAGCTAGTTGGGTAACTCAGGCTTTGGGATTCTTGATATTTCGTTAAAAATGGGGAGGGATTAGGATGATGAATATGTAATTTAGTTATATAATTGTGGTCAGTGGACCATGTGCATTTATTTAAGGCTTTATTTCATTACAGATCTGAAGTAAAGTCTGCTGGTCCATGTATTTGTCCAGTATTACATGTTTCCATGGTTTCCATGGCTACTAATTATGTATTGACTCTGCATCTTCAGTATTAAGATAACGTCTACAGTGGATGTGTGATTTCTAACTAGCAGAAAATACTGAAATGCTGTAGTCACTGATAAAGCAATCCTAACATTAAAAACTACTCCTTCTAGGACAAAATGTTAAGACAATAAAAATGGAATTTTATGGGAGGTGGGAGAAAAACGCAGTGTAGACAGGACTGATAGCCACATTACATAGATCAGAAATATAGCTTCTAGCAAAGAATGTAGAGACTGAGATTATACAAATGAGGCTAAAAGGCTGTTAATGGAAAGCAGACTATGTAAATAGGGAAAAAGATTTATGTACTTAATGATTATGCCTTTGTAGCTATCTTCAAGCATCCCATTCACTAAAGTTTTAACACATTGGTTAACAAGGACAAAATCAGGTAATTGTATCTATTAAAAGAAATAAACTAAATACACCAAATTTTTGTAATCCCAGTAATCTCTCCTTGAAACTCCCTCACTCAGAATACCTTATTCAGAGTAGGCAAGTATTGACTCTCTTAACATTTCTTTATAATTAATTTATCTTCTACTCATTTATCATAGAATCATAGAATAGTTAAGTTTAGAAAGAGCTTAAGATATCCTAGTTCCGTCCCCACTGCCATGGGCAGGGACACCACACACTAAACTATGTCACCCAAGGCTGTGTCCAACCTGGCCTTGAACACTGCAAGGGATGGAGCATTTACCACTTCCATGGGCAAGCTGTTCCAGTGCCTCACCACCCTCACAGCAACCTGAACTAACCTGAACTTCCACTGTTTAAGTTTAAACCCTTTATCTCTTGTCAGTGCAGTCCCTGATGACGAGTCCTTCTCCAGCATCCTTGCAGGCCCCCTTCAGACACTGGAAGGCTGCTGTGAGGTCTCCATGCAGCCTTCTCTTCTCCAGCCTAAACAGCCCCAACTTTCTCAGCCTTGTCTTCATATGGGAGGTGCCTGAGCCCTGTTATCCTCCTTGTCCCCTCCTCTGGACTTGCTCCA
The DNA here is from genome assembly GCA_039877255.1 of Loriculus beryllinus. Classification (NCBI taxonomy): domain Eukaryota; kingdom Metazoa; phylum Chordata; class Aves; order Psittaciformes; family Psittacidae; genus Loriculus; species Loriculus beryllinus. Next base: position 1,512 of record JBCJKH010024138.1, on the reverse strand, counting down.
ACAGTTCCATGTCTTTCTTATGTTGAAATTAATTCTGATAGATAACTAATCCTCTCCTTATGATCTTGTTTATTCCAAGAAAATTGTTCATATAAGTGGGGAACAAAATGCGAGCTGATCCAGATGATAGTGTTTTGCCAAGTTAGTTTTCAGCTAATTTCTCTCGGTTTACTATGAATAAATGCTTGTGCCCACACAGTAGAGATGTGAGCAAGTTGCTGCCAGTAAAAAGAAGGTGGGATTTCTAATTCTATTTTTTTTTTTTTTTTTTTTTGTAATAACGCATGAGAAAACATGGTCTTTGGCAGAGGCATCAGTGTTCCATGTTCTTAGGGAATATACTGTTGTCAGGCCTTCAAAGCTTGGATTGCTAATGCAGCGCACTTTTATCAAACTTCAGTAGGAAAAATCAGAAGTTACACTTATTTAGAAAGACTAAAGGGATATGCTCACATCTGGTAGCCTTGTGCACCACCTGTTGTCCACTGACTGCAATTTGAGTTGATGACCTGAGGTTACATACAGTGGTCCAAAACTCAGTTGCCCTCCATTCACTTTATTGTGCTCACAGAAGCATATGCTGTTTGTTTGTGAGTATTTTTCTTGGATTAAAAATGGTTGACTTCCTGTTTTTGAAGTGAATGTGCTATATCTGGTGATGTCTGGTTGACCTGTGAATCTGCTCCTGCTTCACTAGCATTTTGTCTTCTTTCAGGAGATCATTAGATTCCATTAATTTTAATAACTTTTATTTATTAGTTTGTATACAACTATTGGGTTTCAAAATTTAATTATAGCTCCTATTATAGCTGATACAAAATCCCAAAGTTTTAAAGAAAGGTGGTGGGGGGTGAGGCTTTTCATCAGTTCTTCTTTCCCTTCACTTCCTCACCATTAAGCAAAATGTGTGAGGAAGTTAACTTTCTTAATGCTTGCAAGAGAATAAAGCATTAAAAAAACCACACTGTAGCTCCTCTTTAAAAACAATGGAAGATAAAGAAGTAAGGACAACAGATTCCTTTGCTGTCAGCTTTTTCCATGTCTGACTTTTCATCTTTAATGCGGTTTAAATTGTGCTGGCTAAATACTGGAAATGGCTTTTCGGTGCTTTTCTGCCACTTTCGCATTGAAAATACTTTTCAGTACTGTTATTTCTGTTCTTGCGTAAGTCTTGTTCTTTGCGAATTGCATGGTTCCTTTGGGGCTGACAGTCAAATCTTTTGTTACCTATAGTGTGACCAAGTATACTGAAATTTGTCTTAGCAGTGTTATTTACGTCTTTATTTTTTTTCCTTTGGGTGTATGTACATTGATGCAGAGTTTGTTGATCAAATATGTCGGCGGATAAAGAATTGGGTGGATGACTGCACACAAAGAGTTGTGGTCAATGGCTCAATGTCCGGCTGGAGGCCAGTGATGAATGGTGTCCCTCAGGGATTGGTGTTGGGACCGGTCTTGTTCAACATCTTTGTTGCTGACATGGACAGTGGGATTGAGTGCGCCCTCAGCAAG
>JBCJKH010024128.1:0-19712 GCA_039877255.1 Loriculus beryllinus | reverse complement strand
CAGGGCCTTGTGCCGGTCCCGGTCCCGGTGCCGGTCCCGGTCCCGGTCCCGGTCCCGCTCCGCCGCTGCAAGTCCCGGGCTCCGTCTGAGGCGAGCGGAGCCGCGTCGCGTCGCCGGGGCCTTGCTGCTGGCCGTGCGTCCCCGGGCGGGCGCCTCCCCCAGCGGCGATGGCGCGATCCCGGTGAAAATCACCGGGAAAGTTTCCCAAGTTTCCCGCGGGCCTGCCGGGCTGCCCCGACCCCGGGCGGGAGCGGACGCGGGCTGCTTCTCCCGCCCAGGGCCCGGCGAGGAATGCAACAGACGACCCGGGATGAAGGCAGGCACCCCTGGCAGGAGCCGCTCGGCAGCGTCAGCCTGCCCTTCCGCTGCCCGCGATGCGGCGACCACACCAGGTTCAGGAGCCTCTCCTCTCTGCGGGTGCACCTGGAGTACAGCCACAGCTACGAGGAGAGAAGCCCCTTGGCCAAGAGCAGCCTCTTTTTACCCCTGAAAGACGCGGAGCTGATCTCCCCGCCGGACCCTGCGCCCCAGGGCAGCCTGGGGAGCCCCGGCAGCGCCGTACAGCAAAAAGGGCCCTACCTGAGTTTTCTAGGCGATGCGTCCTGCGAGAGCACGAAGCGCGGGCAGCCTCTGGAGGTGGAAGCTGAACGGCCCGTGTCCTACATTGCAAGCTATGTGTCGCCCGACTCACCCAGCGAGCAGGTTTCTAAACCGGGTCTCCCGGCCACTGACTCCAAAGCCTCCTTCGAGGCACATGTCAGAGAAAAGTTTAACAGGATGGTAGAGGCCGTGGACAAAACAATTGAGAAGCGAATCGACAAGCTTACCAAAGAGCTGGCGCAGAAGACGGCGGAGCTGTTGGAGGTGCGGGCAGCTTTTGTGCAGCTGTCCCAGAAGAAGCAGGAGGTGCAGCGGCGAGAGCGGGCCCTGAGCAGGCAGGTGGACGTGGCAGTGGAGATGATCGCAGCCTTGAAGCAGCGCCTCACCGAGTCCGAGGAGGAGCTGCACCGCAAAGAGGAGTAAGTGGGGAAGGGAGAGCTGATGGCTTTCCGCAGGCTGGCCAGCACCTGTGCGAGTGAAAGCCTTCGAGGGAGAACAGAGGGAATGGCTCGGTCGCTTGCTGATTATGAAAGGGCCTGGTGCTCTCCAGTTTCTGATCGCTGTATTTCTAGAGCTGTAGCCCATGTGACCGTGTCCCCTGCAAGGCAGGACGCCCTCAAAGCCCCACAGACAACAACTACCAGCTGCCTCTGCGAGACAGGGGACAGCTCCCTGCGCAGGTGGTTTTCATGCCTGACTTCCAGTACCTAACTTTTAGCCTCTCTAGTGCCTCTGTTGTGTCCCAGGTTTCATGGGTGTAGGGACAGGTATAAGCTATCATCAGCATGTAATCTGATTTACACAGACACCTCTAATCCATCTTTTTAAGAAGAGATGAGTGGATAAGTCCTGGAGGAAGTATGTAAGAATACTGAATAGAACCTTCTCCCTTAAGTCATCCCTCCATGTTCAGCAAGCTGCCTGTGGTGTGGGGTGGTCTCCCATGCAGCAGCGAAGCTGTACTGGAGTCAGTGCTGAAAAGGCCGTGTCCAAGTAGGTGTTTCAGATGGACACAGAACTGTGAAACTGGAAGCAGTTTTATGCGACTGGGAAGCAGATGTCAGAGTCATTCTGACTAACCTAGGCCATCTAAAAATATGTTTGTGATGCATCCATTGAAAATGTAGTGATAGCTGATATATTATTTATACATGAACTACTCAGTTTATTCAGCACTTGCTGAAACCTTTTGGGCTCTTCAGAGCAACATAACTTATTTTACAGGAATGCAAAAAAGAGCCTTGTTAATGGAGTGCCTCTAAACCAATTCATCAGCTTACCAAGCGAAGATGAGAAGTGCTAGTTGCCATGACGCTGATCGTGGAAGAAATAAGGAAGGTGGTGTAGGAGTTCAGTGTAGGAAGTTTGCAAGGCTTTCGTAATTCCTTCCTGTATTCTAAGGACTAGGAATAAAAGACTATGATGGCTCCAGTATCAGTAGGAAAGCAGAAACCATTCAATAGAGAAAAAAATGGAGTTCTGCAGTGCTGCAGAGGAAAAGGGCTCATGGAAAAAGAGGAAGGGGGGAATAGAGTTTTCTGTGTAGAAAGAATGGGTATGGTATGGGGAGGCTGGCAAAGGACACTGATCTGAGGAAAGAACAAGACGGCAAAAGTTATTTGTTTGGGTTTTTTTTAACTGTATTGGGTAAAGGCACAGGGAAGAGCTTGCTTCCTCCTTGGCAGGCTGCTTTATAGCAGAAAAGACTGAACACAGACTGAAAGGGAGAAGGGGGAAACACTGTCCTTCCCATTAGGGCATTGTTAAACTTGGGAAAGGAGCAGAAGCTCAGATGATTGCTGTTAGAATTCTAGCCATCTCTTGAGGAGTGTGAATGCGTGAGCAGATGAGGAGGTAGCTCTGAAGCGGGTGTTACGAGAAAGACTGGAGGTTATTTGACTGGTAAGAAATGCTGACCAGAAAAGGCAGCTGCAAAAGAGACTTCACCTGAGTACCCAGGATTACTGTTAGCTTGCTTCAGCTTTCAGTAAAGAAGATCAAAAAAATTGGCAACAAAAGCATCAATACATACACAGTAATATGTAATTTCTAAAGAGAAATGGGCCTAATGCATTCTAGTGCATAGAACAAAAGAACATCAGCCCAGAGTACCAAGAGGGGCAAAAGGGGAGTCATAGTGTTTTGCATGTGTCCGTGCCTAGTCCCATAGTATTACCTCTTCTAAGAAGGTGATTTGCACCAGCAGCAGGGGAGCACTGGACGGTATGCTCTAGTAAAGGGCAGAAGAAAAGATGATCATGACTTTGGTAACAGTGGTGCACTTGTCTGGTTTTCTCATGGACTGCTGGTAAATTCTGAGATCTGTTTATATATTCAGTCCATTGTGTGTTCAAAAACTTGTTTGGTTGTGCTGGAAAAACTTTCTCCTTCAAAAAAGGAGAATCCCAAATTTGGCTTTGATTTCTGGAAGAAGTCCAGATGATTAGAAAGTCAAACAAGACTGCTTAATGGAAATTGCAGAAGCAGGAGTTCTCACTGCAGATTGTGGGAAGTCAAAGGCAGTCCTGAGGGACTGCTTTGATATTTGCTGACCTTCAGAAATAAATGCTTTCATCAGTTTCTTTGGTTCTTTTTGGTGTTTTGGTTTTTTGTTTATTTTTTTCATAAGCAATCTTGTGAATACATGTAAGTTTTACCAAAGCTAGTATTGGTATTGAGCCACCATAGCTGAAAATTGTTTCTCTTTCTTCTTTGGAAAAAGAAAATGCAGCTTTCTCAGAAATACCTCCTTACCCAGTTTTTAAGGAAATAAAGAAAAACAATCTTCTCTTGGTCTCTAAATGGTTGTCCCTAACACCAGAGATTATGGCATATAGTGCATGTGAAGGCAAGAAAGGGTTCATAATCAATATGCATTTCTAGATCTCAAAATGACTGAAACTCTAGATCAGTCTGAAAAAAAGGCCAAACAAGCAAAAAAATAACACCCTCACAAACTATCCAAAAAAAGGAAAAAACTTGTAGTCCAAACCTTAGATAAGGTCACAAAACCTCTTCTTTTCAGGCTTTTCTAGAGAAGAAGCTGAAAACTCTTATGGGAGTCCCTTCAAATAACTTGAATAATAACAATGTTCTGATAGAAAAAGTTACAAATGTTTGTACTGTGCTCATATTAGAGTATTCCTCCATGTCCACCTACTCTGTCAGTATCTTACAGGAATGGACAATCCCCATAAGTGATCAAATTATCCATAATACTGAGTTTAACAATTCAGTGTATTTTCACCTTTATAAAATGTGCCCAGGGACTTGTCTGGGCTGTTAAGCTAGGCCTGCTTCTACATGTAAGAACAAAAGAATTAAACGTATCTGGGAGGTAGAAGAGGATGTATTTGCAGGTTGAACCATCGCTCCTGACCTATAAATTGACGGGAGGGGAGGGAAGGAGGAGAGAGGGAGGAAGTTGGGATTTAAGAAACTTTCTCTTTAGAGGAATACCATACGATAAGATGATGATAGAAAAAAGTGGTACAGTTGCACTTTAGATAATGGCTCTGATTTTGGATCTGATTGTGAAGTCAAATGGGAAAGCTAAGGGAAAGGAAAAAATGTGCATTAGCAAGAAGAATTTTGTTAGGAAGCCCTCAGAAGGCTTAGGGAGGATAGATCTAAATTCTGTGTTTTAACATCTGGGTTTCCTGAATATGGAGATGATGCTCTTGTAGGCCTCGCGTGTTTCCTTTGTGCCTAACTTTGTGAAGGCAGACTTGGCACTCCTGTGACTCTGACAGTCCTCAGCAGAGGCAGTAGATCAGAGGCCACTTTGATGTGATAGAATTCAATTTTGACCTCTCTGTTCTACCTGTAAAAGCCCACGTCCTGAGCCTTTGGACCAAGCACTGAGATAGATACATAAAAACTGTGATCCAAGTGGCCACCTTGTCAGAAGCTGGTTTCTCTGGTATGTGCTTCAAAGCAAGCAGAGTCTTTAAACTTACTCTACAGGGAGTAAATTCTTCTCAGAGTTACATTGCTGCTAATCAAAGCACTAGCTTCAAATGACAGCACTATGGGATTTTACTGTTGACCTCTCATTCCATGAGCAGTAGGAGTGTTGGCTTAGGCCACCAAGCAGGTTTGGGGTTGGCCATTTGAGGCATATGTAGGGTCAATAAGGTTACTTCTTTAGACTTTGTCAGTTGATTTTTTTTGTGTGTAAATGAAGCCCATAGCAGTCCAGCAAAGGCAGTGCTAAGTGAACATATCTTTTTAGCTAAATTTTGGTTTTGTTCCCTGGCAAAAATGGTTGTGCTAATATGCATGGAGATACATGCTGTTATATTAGTGTGATGCCCTCAGGGAGACGAACTGTATTGAGGGGTAGGACAGGTGGAGGTACAACACTATACCAATAAATACTTAGTTGAAGTAGTATTACTCTAAGCATAGAAAAGTTTTACAGCAGCCGCTCTTGTGTCACTTACTCTTATATTTAAAAGTACAAAGGCCAAAGCTTTATTTTTTTAATTTTTTTTTTTTGGGGGGGGGGGTGTAGTCAGGGGAGGGGGAAGAAAACTGTAAGTTCTAGAGAAGCAGGTACAGCTGCCAAGGACAGGTCCCAGTTCCCCAGCCTGCCTCAGTTGGGCCCTTGGCAGTTTTGACAAATGATGGTTACAGGGTCAAGCTTTCAGCAGAGCTGCTGAGCAAAGGAATGATTTAATTAGAAAGTGTGTCCCAAAAGGGATTATTCAATGTTTGATGAAGGAGAATGCAACATGAGCAGGTACTGTGATGTTAAAGATAACACAGAAGCCTGCCTAAAAGGAAGAAGACTGTGTTGAATAAGATATGAAGAAAACCATTGAAACTATAACCAGCTATGAACTCAACTTCTAGAGGACATCGAAAGGCTTGTTTCTGGAAGTTATAAGAAAATGAAACCAGTAGAGTTTGATTTTCAGCAAGTCTGACCAGGGTAAGCATTTTATGTTATGGTCATCAGCTGGAAGCTACAGTTGACATGGTGACTTAATTTCACTTTGTCTCCTTATTACAGGGTCAGAGCATTTCTTTAACCAGTGTAATGCATTTGTATTGAGAATGGTCATGCATCAGGTTCTAGCATAGCCTGGAATGCAGAGACTATTTCAGAATAGCTGTGGTGGGAAGTAGTTATTCCTGCCACTGACTTCACCTTAAATTTGCAATTAATGGAATTATCTGTGCAAGTAACACCTCAACAGTGGCATAAAAAGTTGGCTTTTAAAGATCTCTGCAATTTATGCTGTAAACCAACAGCTTTCCTTAAGGTACAAATTTTAGTTGTAGAACAAAACAGTTTTGATTTTGCTGTAAGTAGAATGCAACCACAACTATGCATTGTTCTTCCACCTTCAGTTTCAGGTGATCCCAATCCCTCTTCCCTGTTTCCTTTTATCTTCCCACTTGAGAGATCGCTTCCCCCCAGCAGCATTGGTTCAAGTGTTAGCATAACTATCCCACAGAATGGCTCTGTGAAATAAAGCATTTTAATCTTCACAGTGTCACCCTAGTAAGTTCAGGGCTCAGATCTACTGTACAGCTCACTGAATGGGTTTGACTGGTAGGACAATAACTTTCTGAGGGGAGCAGGTATGAACCACTTAAATTGAATGTGCTGATAGTGGTGCAGGAATTTGAAACCTAATGAATAGCAGATAGTAGCTTTCAGGCAATAACACCAGTAGGATGGATGGATGATGTCAGTGGTATTAATACTTAATGAATATACATACTGAATATTTTCATTAGTAAATCACTTTAGTACTTACTGCAGTAGGAATTTCCCCATCTTCAGGGAAAATAATAGAAGTGTTTGGTTTTCTGTTAATTTCAGGCAGACTTATTCCAAATACAGTTCTCTAAAGTGATTTGATACTTGGGTGCAGAATCTGCATAGAGCCACATGCTTGTCTCCACCCACAGAATAGTTGCAGGTGTCGAAGGTGCTGTAAATAGTCCTGGAACCAGTGTTATGCATCTGTAGGAGGGCTTGGTCGCAATATGAGAAATCATTAGCCCTTCTTGTCAGTTGTTAAGGAGCTGGATCTATCCCAGCCTCTGCATCTACTCTGTGTATCACGTGCCTAACTGCTGAAAGCCATACAGATACGAAGGGTATTTTCAGGGTCCACATGCCATCAACTGCTCCAGTAAGAAAGAACTGCAGCTTACTAGTCCTATAAGGAGCACTGTATGTGGTAAAGGCAGAAGAATGAATGTCACCTAGTCAGTCCTGTGAATTATAACTTCATTTATCACATCTCATTCCAGTTTATGACACAGCCTCCATAAAGAAGGTTTCAGGGTAAGTTTTAAGGCAGGCTATCTGCAGTTTCTCTGTGAGGGCAGCTAGGCTGCAGTTGGAATGCAAAACACCAAATTACTTAAGTCTGGTTAATTATAACAGGTTAACTTCCTGGCAGAGTCAGACTAAAATAAATGCTTTGGTAGCAAGTCTTTCTTGCCTAAAGTGATTCCTTCCCTCTGCACTTGGTTTTATTGCTGAGCATCTCTGAGTTGCTGCTGCACTGCAATGTTTCCCCAGGACTCCTCTGGCTCTGGGAAGATCTGTTGTTCAGCAGTTTGGGAGCATAGGCACCTCCTGCTCCTCTTGGACACCTCCCAGGGTGTATCCCCCTTGTCTTTCCTGCTCGCTTGCCTCACCCTGTCTCCACAAGCTCCTGGCAGTTTGATGTTCCCTCTGCTTTCTGAGCAGCAGCAGTGATCCCTCTTCCTGAAAGGTTTTGTCTGTCAAGAGCACCCATGATGACAAAAGAACCCCAACTTTTTCCCTGCTGCTCAGTCGCAGCCCTTTAACAGAACATTTTGCTATTCTACATACCTTAATATTAGTATAGTAAACTATGAGCAAACAGATGAAATCACTGTTCATTACAGAGATATACAGAGATCCAAGCTGTGCTGAGCATCATCTACTCCTCAAAAAATTTAGTGTCAGGATCCAGAGCTTACAGTGCTAAAGCAAGTGCCAGGGTGCATCCGAGTGAAAAGGGACAGAAGGCTGCAGGCTGATGGATATAAAGCAAAAGGAGAAGCAGAGCAGAGTGGGAAAGCAATGCTGCTGGGAGCAGAGTAGGTCAAAAGGGGAGTCAGTAATGCCACATAACCTTTTCTCAATAGAGCAGCAGTGCTCCAGATGTAGAATAGTCAGTACAGGGTAGCAGAGACCTCTCATTAGAAAGGGCAGTGCTTCAGGTCTGAGCTGGGCCTTAAGAAATGATTCCTGTTTCAGGTGAGTGCTGCTGACAGGGCTATTCTATCAAGACACATAGCCTAGTAGGCCCGTGCTGCTGTGTCTGGTTTATGCCTCTACCAACTGCGCCAGACAGTATTCACGAGCTCAGGTTCCCCTGATTTCATGAGGAGCAGCATCTAACTTATGTGAACGTCTATCTTTCCACAAGCAGAATGGCTGAGAGTAAAAGATAGAAATTGTATCACATAATCCCAAAAGACTTGGCAGAGGGCTAGAGAAATAAATTGCAAGTAAAATAAAGAACATAAAATGTCACAGATATCTAGAAACAGAATTGAAGATAGAAGGTCATCAGTATGGCTAAGAAAAAGTCTGGGAAACTACAATAGACAAGAAGGACAATTAAACAGATAAACAGCAGCTGCAGGAAACTGCACTCCTCTGAAACATCTTCCTGTTGTTTATGGTGGGAAAAGGGTAAAATTCTCAGAACCCCCTTTGGGTAACCAAGGCATAGCTGTGCACAGAGCAAGCTCTCTGAGGAAGAGATGTTGGAGCAAGTAGAGGGACTTATTAGCAGTCACTCCTCAGGGCTTGGTGTTGTTCTGAGAGATGAGAATGAAGTGGAAACAAAGGAAGTAGCTGAACTGACAGAAGTGCTGCTTATCAGGACGAAGCATGTGACTGAGACCTAGTAGGTGGGTATATTTTGGCTCCTGTCTTTCTGAAGGGAATTTACAGAGTGCAGGTACCATTCCAGTCCAAAGGAAAATTCTTAGATGAAAGTTATTAAAAGTGTTTTATAGGCTGTACAGAGCAGCTAAACAGAGAAAAATTATGAAAATGCTGCTGTTGCTGCTAAAAACAGTTCCTACAAATAATGACACGTAGGATGCCAAGTTATCTTGAGTAGTCTAGAAAGCAAGGAAAATACTAGGGAATTTATTGACATTAGTGTCTGTTCTCCTCCTGATAGTCAGCTAAATCTTCAAAAAAAAAACCTCACTGCTTCCCCCTGTGCTCCTTATGGCACAGCTGACTAAGGAGATATCTGAAGGAAAGGAAAATCTGATTCATGCTGTGGAGCAGGCAATTAATGAATGCTTTTTAATTACCTTTGCTGAGACAATTACAAATATTAACACTCTTGAAACCATCACTCTTTAAAAAACAAATGCCAGGTACTCAATGTATGTGACCTCACAACTGTAGCAAAACACACAAGCTGACCATTGCCCCAGGACGGATATCCTTGTGGTGTTCCAGGCTAGCAGTTCCCAGCTTTGCCCAGCCTTCTCACATGGAGAACCAGCAGCCTGGAGGGCCACATGCAATTCTCCCTCCTTACCCAAGAGGTAAGGGATTTGGAGCCAACCTACTGAGTTTTTGTACTTTGGAGCTTCCTGTCTGTCAGCTGTAAAAGAGGAGCCTGACAGAGTGCTTCAGGTTGCTCCTATATTAACACAAACCCATAGTGGTATCATGAAATCAAAGAAGTTACAATGATTTAAATGTGGTGAGAATAAAGCCCTAAAATTGACCTTAATGAGTTTAGATTGGCTTCTTCCTAAGCACTCCTCAGTGACTTTTTATTAGCAGGTTGCTCTGGCGAGCTAATAATCATAGAAACTGTACAGAGCCTTGAAATGGAATTGATTAGCTAAGCTTAACAGCAATGTACTTGTCTGTTTCTTAAGACACATTTTGTGGGTGAGTTAATATAAGATTCATCAACGCACTTCATCCAAACAATATGTGCTTGCTTTTACCTCATTCCTACCATTAGATCAGCCATGCAGACAGCCTCTTCCTGCACTGTGCTGTGGTATAGCTATTTCTGCAAAGCAGTCATGCCCTTCCTCATTTGGCAGGCATTGGTTCCCCCAATTCCCACCCCCTCAGTTTTGTACAAAGCAAAAATTAACATGGTTCCACTGGCAGAGCAAGAACTGTTTATCCAGGCATTCATTAACTGGGAAGTCTACAATCTCAGATTTGCCAATTTTCACTCTGTAACCAGACTTGTCCCACCTAGAAACTCCTCCGATATCAGAGGGCCAAATAGTGGCCCGATTACCGATAGAAAACTGACAGTATGCAGAGCACTTCACAGTGAGCTGTGTCTCAGTACAGAGCTGGGAGCTTTCACAGTCGGTGGTGCTATCTGTTTCCTCCAGTTGTTACCAGATAAGGAATATTTCTAAACTTCTGACCTTAAACTTGTTATTCCCACGCACTTGGTCTGTAATCTGTAGATTATCTGTTGATCTCGCGTGTTCCCACTAGCTCCAGATCATAACACTGCGCTTCGATGTACTTGCAGGATTGCAGCCAAAAATAAGTTTAATGGCCACAGTAGCTCCTTTACGTTAGGAACCACCTCAGTAGCAACATTAAACTACCGTTGTAAGATCGTGATAAACCGGGAAGGTGAGTATGGAGGTTCATCCATTTCTCTTCATGTTTCAAGGCTGATATTCACATGGGTAAGTTAGAAAAAAAAAACCAGAAAGAAAGAAAGTGGCTGTAGTTGTCTCCAGGTACCTCAAGAAGTGATGCTTAATGACATTTCTACCCTGTGGACCACTAAGCACTATTTATAAGAGACATAATAATGCGACAGAAAACCCCAAACCCATTGCCCATAAGCTCACATTTCATATTCAGGTTTCCAGATACTCACTGTGTCTACAATAAGGTTGAAATCTTTTAATAGAGGTGAATGAATGACAGTAATTAGCCACCATGAGCTATTGCCATGAAAAAATGGAGAAACAGCAGTAAATTTTTGACAGCAGTGAGACAAGGGCCTTTCCCATTATTTTAATATGGCCACATTGCAATGTTTCTGTCCTGCAGAGAAGTTGTTACTTTCAACCACTTCCTGGAAGAAGCAGCAGAAAAAGAAGTGCGGGGAAAGGCCAGGCTCCAGCACTTCATCGAGAATCTGTTGCAGCGTGTGGATCTGGCAGAAAGGCAGCTAGAATATTACCAAAATCAGCAGATGGTGTGCAACCACACCGATGTCAGCGAGCACGTGGTAAGCCAGCAAATCCCTTTCCTTCATTGTCACCCTCTACCAGAAGGAAAGTACTTGAGTTTGAATACATGTGGAATCAGTGGCTTAGGTTAATTGCCACTCAAAGCAGATCTGGATTTGTGAAATGTTTCTTCAGATGTGTTTTACTGATGTTTTATACTGCCACTTTACATGAGTGAAAGGAGCAGGGACTGCAAGAGCAACAGTAGCCAAAGATGTCAAAGGTAGAGCAGAGAATCATAAAATATTTGCCAGATTTTTTTTTTTCCCTCCCAGCTTTGGCTCTTGCTGCTGTTACCTTTGCAATGAACACTTTTCCTTCATGTCACTGAGTGACTTGGCAGTTTTTTGGAGATGTCTAAAGGTTTTCAGGAAAGACATGGATCCCTACAGAGGACATGTCTGCCTGCTGGCAGATCGTCTTGCTTTATGTAATTGCCTATCATGGGGCATTTAGAAATGGAGAATGGATTCTGACAAGCCTGTACCCTACCAATTAGTAACCAAAAATGTCTGAACATTGGTTTTTAAACTACATTCTTGCTTTAAATGCCCTCATTATTAATACTTAAGCTAAGTATTTTCCCTACAATGCATTACATTTATATGGCAAGTTTCAGCTACATGACTTCCAAAGAACATTTCAGTTAAATGAATACCCCATGCTGCTTATGCTAAATAATTGCTCATCCTAGGATGTGAGAGGAAAGGCATTTGATATGCACAGCACTGAATAAGTATTCAGTGGTGGAAGAAAAGTTCCAAAAGAGCTTTAGATAAAGACCTGAATAAATGTAGGTGTGCTAAAATCTAGCACAGGACAGCTCAGTGTCTATGAGAACACTGAGGGGGACCATAAGGATGAGCCTTAGTATTAAATCATCTCCTCTGCTCTTGATATGTTTACTGGGATCCCTGTCTCAGCAGTGTCCTTTGGAGAAGACACTAATTTTTGAGGCAACTGCCCTGCCTTCTGAGTGACTTCAGCATTCCTCTAAGGTCATGCATCCAAATATTGACCAGCCTGACCTTCAGGAAGTAATTACAGAAAAGCACACTATGAGGTGGCTCCGGACACTATCCAAGACAGATGACAGCAAAGTTAGGCTGGGCAAAAATCCATCTGCAACATGTGGACAATAACAGGGACAGAGGGAACATTTACAAGAACAAAATCATTTTCAGATGCCAGATCTGACTCGCTTGGCTCAGTGACTTCATTAAATGATATTCAAAGGCTCAGTCTAGTTGCACTGATGGGAAATCAGTACAAAGAACTGATTTAGTACCCAGACCTATTAGAGCTGAGCTGGCATTAAACAGCTCCTTTCATGACCCCCACTAAAAGAGGGACTAGACAAAGTGTTTCAACACTATGAACCAAACTGTTGAGAAAAATGAAGTCATGCAAAGTTTTGCTGGCACTGAGGCTATGCTGTCCTTAGTTGGTCTCAGGATTGGGAGTGGAAAGGGGGAGAAACACTTGTGTTCTTGCCCTCCACCCTTCAGTGCTGCTCTAAGCAGAGCCAAGGGTTCATAGCTGGAGTTTCCTAGCTGCTTGTGTAAAGGAAATGTATCACTGCAAAATTAAACATTCTGAGAGAAAGTTAATTTAATACAGCTTATTCAGGCAGTATCCCTTATTAATTCTCTTGAACACAATAATTACTTCTCATTGTATCTGCACTGTTTAATCTCATGTGAAAGATCGCTGTTCAGCCCACACTTCTTTAGCAATTTACTTTGATAATAGTTATGATAAAAATAATGGGGAAAAAATCCAACCACTAACAACTCATACTTTGCAAATTTTTGAAACAGATGTAATAAGATGGAGGAGTAATAATCTGTACAATTTTGTGGAGTTTTTTTCAGTTTCTTTCATGAATATTCTTCTAGTTTTAACAGCAGATAAGAATGGAAATATGATTTTGAAGACTGCACCTATTTTATCCCTGCACTTTAATTACTTGATAATGTAATATTAATATTAATAACCTGTTTCTGTTTTCTTTGCAGCTTACAGACATTTCGTTAAATAAGAAACCCAGATGCCTGTATGTATATATTTTTATTTTTCTCTTACTTAAATACACTAATTTGACATACTTACATTCCTGCTTTTGCATTTCACGTTATCCAAAAGCCTGAGTCAGGTTGGGTTTGGATCAGGTTCTATACCCGAATATGATCTGTATTATGTCATGTAATCGAATAAAACCAGACTTCTGCTAAATCAAAACTAAAATCAGATGTTATTTGAAAAAGAAATTTCTGTTAAATGAAAGACTCTGTCCTGCTGACTGTAATAGCCTCTCGCAAAGCTACAGTAGTTGAACCTTCTCAGCAAACACAAGCCAAGTTTCAGATGAAAATATTCTCTAGGTAGGAGAGAGACAGTTGTCATTTCCTAACTGACAGTAATACTGTTGCCTTAAAAATCACATGTAAGCAAACAAGTGCCCCAACAAAGTATGAGCACTAACAACATTTCAAATTACTCAGATAGCTGTCCTGGTAGCAGCAGAGCTAATTAGGGCTGGTTTCCCATGTCTGTGTGACTTGGTCACAAGTCCCAGTGACTGGTTCGGAGCATAGTGTGTGCTGATGGCAACTTTCCTGGTGGGGACATGAGTTTGGGTCCTGTTCCCATTTCCGTGAAACTTAACTTGTTGCATCACCACAGGTCTGGGACTTCTGTCCCTCTGCCAGATTTGTTTGTGTCTGACCAACAGGTTCAAGAATTGCTGTAAGACTGAGACACATGAACAGATGGAGGAGCTGGAAAATAAACTGAAAATACAACGTATAACCTACTGGGAGAGAGTTTTTTGCTCTTTGGTTGGGTTTGGGGTTTTTTTCTCCCATATATCTTAGTCCTAGCAGGCAACTGGCCAAGTAGCCTTTTGTTTGCATTAGCAGTATGGGGCTTTAGTTTTAGTTTTTCTATTTTTTTACTGCTTTTATAGGTTGTTTTTTTTTTCCTACTGATTTTGAGATTCTGAAAAACCTGACTGGCTAAAATAGACTTTGAGTTGACTGTGTATACACTTTTCAGGCTTCTAGATATCTTAATATGATTGGAATCAAGGAAAACAGAATTAAAATATAACTAGTGACCTGGTGAGATGCTGACAAGTCTCTGGTCTAAAGATACTGCTGTTTGGTAAAACCCAATCATTGCTGGCAAATAGTTCAAAGGCATAAATGAAATTGTTTAGAGGTTTCTGTTTAACTAATGATACACTTTTCCTTTGAAAAGACACTTTCAAAACTAGAATTCAGTAGTAGCCTTTATTTGGAGTTGCCATATTAAAAATATCCCTACTTGTCCTATGAAGCAAGGCGGGTAGAGGAGTGGATGCTCAGAGGGGTAAGGAAGTTTTATTTTGTTCTCCCTGTTCTGTGGATGAATCCAGCATTTGCATTCACCACATTAGATGACGTTTTAATGATATTTACCAGTTAAAAAAACTGGAAGTGTTATTATTCATCCAGAAAAATCAGTGTGATCTCAGGGGGTTTGACGCCACTGATGGCTTAATGTTATTTGGGATCAATGGCTGGACTTGTAGTCTCTCTTGCTCCAGTGCCCCCACTTTGCTTCCCAATTCCTTTTCTGCAGTCTCTCCCAGCTGTTTTCAGGAAATGCCCAACTGGGGCATAGAAGTCCTTTGCTGATGTTCACTAGCTGTTTCTCAAAGACACTGAGACTTGTGGCACATCTGTGCCTAAATCAACTTTAAATGCCAGCTCCTGTTGTGAAGAAGCTCAGAAATGGGTCTCTAAGAATCACAAGGCTTTTCTTGAAAAATACTTAATGTTTGTGAAATGCAGCAAGAATGGGATTGTTCTTAAGTGCCTGGGGCAATGGGGTGCATTTAGTCACATCATTTCAGTCTTTTTCCATAATGTGACAGATTAGGAATATGTTTAAATTCAGACTCTCAATCACTTGTATCGAGGAGCTGCTGCTTTCAAGAAGAAAATATTTCTTGTATCTTAAGCTGGCAGCATTGCATTTCCCGTGCATTACTTGCATCTTCATCCACCTTAGGTGCTTTCTTACCCTGATTGTGAATTAGACAGACATCCATCTTCCCTACCATAAGCTCATTCCATTTAAATACAGTTTAGCTCTTTTAGACAATCTCCTCTGATCACACTAACCTTGACCTTCTTCTGGTTTTAATAACATTACTCAGTACAGCAGAGGAGTGGCTAACATCATCTGCAGTCACCTGCAATAATGCCTGCTTGTGCTTTGGGATGTAACTTTTTCACTGTAACAACATCTGAGAAAAACAGAGCAGTACATCTTTTATCAAATAACACTAACAACACTACTAACAACTGTAACAAACAGTGCCCAAGTGATGATAAACCATAATGGCCAGCCCTTGCGCATTTACAGAAGTCATTTCTAACCCTTAGCAAGTGGTCAGAGCACAGGCCTGCACCAGGCCAGCATGGCACCATGCTGCAAACTTCAGCTTGGGCCTCTGTGACATTTCTGCACACCCCACACACCCCCCCCAGGCTTTCCCATAGTGAAGTCTGGTTGTCAAAGCTGCCAGGCAGGTAAAACTGTTCCATGAGTAAGGCTCCTGTGCTGTTAACTGGCACTCACTGCCTCCCACCAACAGACATTTTCATGACACCCCTCTGGTCTTTTTGAAGAGCAGGAGTGCACTTGCACTGTACACACTTGAGCAAAAGTGCTTTTTCCAAAGCTGGCTCTGTCAAATGATCAATCTTGTTTAACTTCCAGGTGAAGTAATATAACAGATACATGGTTTCCAGAAATAATGAGCTATGGAAAATAGCCCTATGGGAACCCTTAAGAGATCAACTTGTACATCAGCACATCTGTTCTTCGCTTCAGTCACAGTAGCTGGGCAGACATGAGCTGGTGCCTTACATTTGTCGTGCTGCTGTAACACTACATGTATCGGCAGTAAAACATTTCAAGATTATGTTAAAAGAGACTGTAATGATCTTACTTAGCTGAACTGTGGAACTGCAGTTTCAACATAATGTTTCAGAGTAAGAGGGCATGGTTCAGCCTTTGCAGCACCAGGCACTGTGCTGTCTCTCTACCTGAGCTCACCAATTTCAGGAAATCCTGCTGGGCTTGAACCATCACAGGAACAAAGAATTCAGCTTACTTTGGCCTTTAAGCTTTCATACCCCTCTTCCCACCATTTTCTGTACTGCACTCTCCTCTTCTGTTTTAAATGAAATCCTGAAAGCAAAGCTAAAGTTTCCCTAGATGGGGGGCAAGCACACAGGTAGAGTGTGGCGTTTCCTGAGCTATTCGCCATTAGTAGCAGCAGTTCCTTGGACCCTGGCCACAGTCCGGGGAAGTTCTGAGATCTCACCAAGAATTTCCTAGAGTACCTGCACTTTGTACTATTACTGGTGCTGTGTGGTCTTCCAAACACCATGGGATGTTCATTGTTTGCAGAAGGTTGCTGTGAACATGGGCATCTTTAAAATCCCTGTAGATCACCAAATTATGAGGCTACAGACCTCCGTAATGTCTCAGCACTCTGAAATCAGCAGAACTCTATCTGAATAGAAGTGTAGATGACAACGCATAAAGAGTCCACCAGCAAACACGTGTAGGAGTTCCTGCAACTCTTTTCTTACTTTCAGCTTGGTTCTGTAAACCAAGGCTATTTCTGTCTTAAAAAACGTATGGGTTTGGAACATTTTGGGGACCTACCACTTTGCAAGACTGAATAATAGTTATTAATAATAACTGTTACTAATTTCAGGAGCCGAGGAAGTCAACACGCTTCATATAACATTCCCGATGCAAAGCCTCATTCCTTTCAAAAAGGAAGAATCTTGTTGAAAAAGACAAAAGATGAGAAAAACAGCTTGCAGCCAGTGAAGTGCTTCTATGAACCTATTGATTGCTCAAGAGAAATATGGAAAGCACAAAAGAGAGGTGAACAAGTCTGCTCTGCCAGGAAAGTGAGCACAAAATCGAAGATGGGTAAAAAAGCCAAACCGCTATAGGAATGGTTAGCAATATGTAGTAACACAGGAGCTTGGCTTCAACTGAACAAATACTGAATGAATTAATAGTCATCCTACTTTTTCCTATCTGGCCATGCCAAAATGTATCAGATATAATATATAGAAATATATATAGTATGGAAGATTTATATTATTTCGTTATGCCATTCCCTCTTTGGGCGCTATAAGAGAAAGGACATTTTATTCAGTTTACATAGAGGTTTTTCTGTTTATTTATTCATTTATTTATTTATAGAGCTTGTTTTAAATGACTGCAGTTACCTTGCTGGGCAGTACTGTGGCTGTATGTTTTAATTATTTTAGTGGCAGCATGTGGCTTGGTAATTTATTTCCATCTGTGCTCTTGCTGAAGCTCAAAAGAATCCATTTAATCGGCACCTAAATATTCAGTCTTTCAGTTTAGGTAGGTATAGGATCAATGATTAACTGTTATCTGCACAGATACACTTAGATGCACAGCATCTACTTGAGTTGCTTGAAGGCTGTTTATAGCAGGTAGATTGCTACCCTTGATTTTCTGCCATAGCCCCAGTTGGGTGCATTTACATATTTTATTACATACATAAACCAGCTCGGTCCTGCCAGCAGCTACATTGTCTGTTGGTACAGGTTTGGGCTGCTCCAGTGTCTCAAGACTAGCTTGCAAATTCCAGAAGCTTTATGGCTTTGTCATATGTACCAGCCTCTGGTGTCACTTAGCGAGGAAACCAGAAGCTGGTACTGTGGCCCTGACAAGCACAGACTGCACTGAGGTAGAGGAGAAGTTTCAGTACCAAGCACCAGCAGCAGGTTACCAGCTGTGGTGCAGCAGGTTACCAGCTAAAGCAATGTATTAAGTTGCATGGTACCATGTTCAATTCCTGTGCTTGGTTTTAGGCATGAGAGGCCTGAAATGGCTGTGATCATAACTGAAACCCTCCACATTTTTATCTCTGAAGAATTTTACAGGGCCAAGAGATCGCTGAATTTCAACTAAAACCCAAGAACATGGAAATTAGAGATGACTGCAGGATGGGAATGCGCATGTTTACATTGCTTTGTGCCAATTAGAAGGATCCTTATTTATCAGAGTATTTATCAAGAATTTTTTTGTGTGTACAGCTTTTTGGTAAGGTGAATCCTCATGCCATGTTTACAGATATGAACATCCTGTCGATCTTACTGATGAGATTTGTTTTCTCAAGTAAAAGAAATGATAGGTGAGACAAGTCTGTGTAATTTATTTTTTAAATGCTCATAACAGATGTAAATTGTTTCTGTGGAAGGTGATTTTTACAGTATGTGTACAAAGATTTGTGAAAAATGTTTTTCATTTTTTATAACTATGACTGTAAGCAGAACTGGGTATTAGGAGACAGCGTATCACTAGGATTACTGCTGCAATAAGCACTTGAGTTGCAATATTTTTAAAACAGAAGATGACCAATCAGTCAGCTAGGATCAGGTAACTACAGATGTCATACATTTGTCAGTGTACACAACTCCTGGAAAGTAGCGGAGTGAAGGGAGTAGTATTCCTCACTTTTATTTTAATTATTGTATATGGAACAATCAGATGTTTAAAGTTTCTCAGCACTGTTTCAGTAGAAAGTCACAGTGTAAAACCAATTCAGGTTTTTAGGTTGTAATGACATTTTCATATTTATTTAACTATGTCACAAGGCCACGCTTGGCCTTTTGCTAGGCATTGTGTGTGGTGCAAAGGAGTTGTTAATTGTGTTGCATGGACTTGGTTCAGATCATGTGTTACAGCAACTGTCTTAGGCAAGCCACAAACTAGAAACATCCTTGATTTTTTCTGTTGCTTCACCCATCCTTTTACAAACCTGAAAAGAATCACCCTTTTTGAAGATAATGAAAGTGAACTTTAGAAAGATAAAATATTCATGTTCCTTTATCCACTTGACACTGAAAGAATATTTTTATTTTTAAATGCCTATCTATGCTGTTAGTCACCAAAGTTAAGTGCAACTACAAGTTCACAAATGAGATGTTTATTTTATTATCTATCACGCCAAAATCTTGACTGCAAGTTATCCTTTTGGGGAAGGAAGAGAAAAAGAGAGTAAAAGCAGTTGCATGTTCTTAAACTTTTCAAAGTCTAAATCACAGTTACTTGCTGAACAAATGCCAGGTTAATTAATTAGAGAGAAATTGGAGTGTACTGTAACCCCAGATAAAAGTTTTTAGAATATAAACATTCTAATAATAAAGATATATTTCTCAGTTACTGTGTCATTTGACTCTGTGAAGTACAATGTTTTTTGCAAAAGTCTATCAACAGCACAGAAAAAGACAAGAAACAGCTGCCCTGCTTGGGCTTCTGTTTATTCCTCAGATAAAACACCACATCAGTGAAGCTGGGCTGTGATCTATCAAAACGTTACAAACTAACTTGAAAGACAGCTACAGCACCTTGCCCATATAGTTTGCACATGTCACCTGCCCCTCTCCTACTCTAATGATGTGTGAAAATTGTTCTTGAGGTAACCCACATGGTCAGATAACCTGCCAAAAGCAGAGGTGGTAGAGTGGAGGGAAGGGTGAGGTGAAGGGAATTAAGGGCAAAAGGGATCCTGGGAATGTAGGTGGTAAAGTGTCCTTCACACATTGCCAGTTGCTGAGTCATCATTCCATCAGGTTTCTCCCTGGTTAAACTTGGAAGGAAAGCTTTTCCCACTGGGGAGCCAGATTCCTGTAGAGAACATGAGCCGGCTTCAGTGTGCGTTTGCAGCCCAGAAAGCCAACCGTGTCCTGGGCTGCATCCAAAGGAGCGTGACCAGCAGGTCCAAGGAGGTGATCCTG
>JBCJKH010024123.1:0-19679 GCA_039877255.1 Loriculus beryllinus | reverse complement strand
AGGTAAAAGTGCCCTCAAGCTATAATATACTTCCAAATGAATGGAACTGTATCACACTTCGTACATTTCAGGCTGATTTCAGAAACTATTTTTTTTACACTTTGCAGAGGATGAAATGATCCAATCTCTGAAAATTACACACTACAAAAGCTGAAAACAATCCAAGTTCATCACTGTCTTCCTCTTCTTCTAAAAGATTAATTCCTTTAAACAGACTAATGAAATCACAGAAAAAATAGAAAACATTAAAGAGATTACAGAGATAACTGAAAGAATTATCAGGATAGTGGGAGGTTTAAAGGAGAAGTTACATTTATTAAAGAGAGCTAGGTGATCAGCTAAATCAGTCAAACAAAATGTAAAAGGATGTAATTTGTGATATAGGCATATTGCAATGAGCTTAAACATGTTTATCTAGACTATCCTCAGATCACTCTTGCAAACCCAGTTTGAAACTCAAATGTATATAGCTTATCTAATGAAAAATTAACATTGTAGGAGAGGTGCTTTCTTACTGTAATGTGGTATAATGCTACAGAAGATATGGGGAATACATGATTTTAAACTGGAAATATCAAAGGGTTGTATACATGCATATTTTAGCTGTGCATAATATTGTGACATGCTATGACTGCAGTAATGAGAAAATCTATTCCAACTTTTTGTTTGTTTGGTTGGTTTTGGTTTATTTCTAAAAAGAGGAAAAACCTAGTATGAACAACAAAATCTGAAATTCTATGTAGCCTCACAGCCACCTGACACACCAATAAGCATGCTGGAGGAGCTGGAGAAAACCTCCGGAGACGTGATGGATGACATTTGTTCCCAGGAATCTCAGACAAGACTGAATTTCTGGTCACCTCACCTAAGATATTATACTATAAGTTCATACGATCGCTTCAGCTGCTTACAGCTACAGGGCCTGAAGGGAAGGAAATTGAAAAGGACAAGAAGGAAAAAGACCAGTCAAATCAGACAACAGATAGGACTAAGAAATTATTGACTGCCACTCAAATTTAATGGTACACAAACCACTGAGATTTCAATAATTTCATATTTTTCTATGTCTCACAGCAAAGTGAATTTTTAGATTAGCTCAGTAAGCATCTTCTATATTGTCAAAGTTGCTTTTCTTTTTCTTATGTTTCCATTCCTGGTGTATGTATATTGAAAATAACCTGATATATCTAGGACAGAGCTGATAAATATACTGGGCAGTAGAATCTATTCACTACTGAAGAAAAAAAGTTATGACAGATCAAGTCTTACAAGAATAAAATTAAGTCATTATATTGCAACTTTCGGTTGCAACTTCACAAATAGGTACATTTTAATAGAGGTACATTTAAGGAAGAATTCTTCAGATGGGTGCCCAGACAGGCTGTATGAAAATTTAAGCAGTGGCAGAAGCAGTTAATTCTTTAAACTACAGGCAAATTGCTCATATATATCTGCCCACATACTGAACTGGCAATCATTATAGCTGAGCATTATGCCACTGGGCATGCCAAGGGCCCTAAGGAAATAAATCTGTTTAAATTTTAGCATTTTTAGTCACTAAAACCTATTTAGAATTTTAAAATATTTGTAAGCATATAGTGCACCAGAGAGCCTCTTAAAAATCTAAACAAATAAAGTGGCAAGAGCACTTATTTTAAAAGGTTAAAGGGATTGATAAATTGGTTGACTATGTCAGGTAATTGCATTAGTCTAGGAAGCTCTGTCAAAAGGAATAAGTGATCTTCTGCTGCCCTGATTAGCGACAGGAATCCATTAGGAAGAGCTTGAATGTAATTAGAAAAGAGAAATTAAAAAAAAAAAAAAAAGTAGAAGCATTTAGAAAAATCAGGAAATGCAGGAACAGGTAGCATGAAACATAATTAAAGGGGCATATTACATGTTCTTCATAGTTCCTTGTGCAGTATAATTTAGATATAGCTGTAAATGAGGAAAGGAAAAGTTAATTATACAAACAGGCACTTCTCTCATACCTTTCCTTAGTTTCTCAACAGAAAACTTAAGAAATCAGTGCAAAATGCACCAGAATCAATGGCAGAAGTAAACCCAAATTTGTTGAATATAATTCATTTATAGTATATTTCAGACCAGTTCTGGAAAACCTGCTATAATCCATGCTGAAGAAAACAAGTTTTCAAGAAAGACCCTCTTGCCTTCATTTAGAGCTCTGTTGAGTCGTGTAAGTTAAATTTGCTGAAATACTGCCTCAGCTGTGTAGATAAACATGCTCACAATGTAGGCCTGAACAATGGCATTGAATTGATAGGGATGTAACTTCAAAGCATAAACCTGGCTAAATTAGAAGCAATGGCATTGTATCTATGAGATCAGGATACATCACATACCAGGGTATGTCTTTAAACCAGTCAATGCATCCACAGATTTGCTGAAGCTCAGTCAGAAACCTAACTGTGACAGCATTCAGCTCAATGTTAGCTGATCTATTCTGCTAAGGGTTAATTTAAAGATAACCTAGATTATGTACCACTTTTGGTGGTTTATTATTCTTACCCAACTTATTTATATCTAAACAATCCCTGGAACAGTACCATACCAGTTTCCTTCACACCCTCACTGCTGTGAGCAGATTTGAACTTTGCATCTTCAGAAACTGGCATACCTAAGAGCATACCATTCATAAGGATTTTGCCTAGATATACATTAAGTATAATAGGGAAAAATAAAACAAACCAAAGCCAAAACCCAAACAAACTAAATTACAAAGAAACCAATCCCCAACATAATTTAACATTAGTGGTGTATGTTCTACTATTTCTATTACAATCTTAATTCATTAAGGTAGTAGCACATATGAAAATCACAAATGTAAATCAGATTAGCTTAAAAAAATTCACAAAATCTCTCTAAGCATAACTGCAGCTTTCTATTTCTATTGTATTGCTTGGTCTGCTTGATGACATGGAATATATTTAAGAAACTCTACATGTATCTTTCCACTACAGATGCATTTCAGACTAAGGCAATTCCTGACAAAGCTATCTGACTGCTCACTGTTCCCTCAGTGATGTAGTTTCCTCTGCTCATTACTTTTTTTCTTGCTTCTAAACACAGCTGTTAATTGCTTTAACCTTTACTTGATTCCCTTGAACTCAGGAAATTTGCATTTTATTAAAACTAAGTTAACCATAATTTAAACCTCCATTCTAACGCAGTTGTAACACTGTACTTGAAATTTTCAAGAATATTCAAAGATCTATCTCTTACATGTCAATTGACCTAATTCTTACACGTCAGAATTTCTGAAAATCTGATACATGGTATAGTCATTATAATGGGGTCTCCTTCTCAGAATTGTATGGCTACTGTCTCTTAAGCACCATACTGTAGTCACTGCTTTATGATATGTAGTATGATTTTCCATAGTAATTAGAATTTAATAGCAAATCAGTTCATGGATATAAAAATATTTAATCTATACTTAGTAAACTTATACAAAAATACTTAAACAAAATACTTAGTTTGGGTGACATGGTTTAGTGTGAGGTGTCCCTGCTTATGGCAGGGGGGTTGGAACTAGATGATCTTAAGGTCTTTTCCAACCCTAACGATTCTATGATTCTATGATTTCTGGGAAGCAGAACACCTGTAGTCATGGAATAAAGACAGACACAAGTAACAATAGGAAATTAAATCTGTGCAGTAACTTACACTTTCTGGAGTTCTTCCACCAGAGATTGGAAGGAAACCTGTTCAAAAGAGAGCTTCAGATTAGAAAAACAGAACAAAACAATCTGCAGGTGTTGAAGGGTAAGGAATAAAGAACCTGAGCACTCTGGCAATGAGTAAACTGTAGCAGCCTAATAATTTTATTTATCTGGCTCCTCCTGGAAATTAGCTGTAGGTGTCCAGTCCTGTCAAACTAAAAACATCAAGTCGCTGCAAGTTCCAGGAAAACAAAAGGAAACCCACACCATCTTCACCAGGAAAGGCTGAGGTTCCGGAAAAGCATTTGATCAGCTAACCTTTTCATACTGGCACTACCATATACCTCTACACAATTATGATGCTTCCTCTTTTCCATAAATCATTTTCTACAAACTAAGTGCCCTTCTGAGCTGACCAAGCAGAGCTGGGTATCAAGGAAAGCCCCTTCCTGACCAGCACACAGTGCACATCACAAACAATAGTATTGTGACTGTCACTGAACAGAGACATAAAGGGGCTAAGTCACAACTGCACGAGTGTGGATTAACATTAGAAAGCTCAAATACATATAATGAAACCGATGCAGTATGAGCTGCCTACCAGCCATGCTTGCTGCATAGGCTTCTAGAAAAAAAAAGAGCAACTCATAGCCATTTCCGCTCACACCAACACAGAACTGCTGCCAATTGGAATCTTAACATCTGCCATGTTTCTAACACTTAAGCAAAGTAATTATTTGACAGAAATACCAGCTTCCAGACCAATGCTGGAAGAAAACGAGAGTCTTTGCCAACAGGCTTCAAAGACATCTTCACCTTTTCCCCTGACTTTTGCAACCACAGCAAGATTCTTTCAGATTTAGTTTAGGTGTAATAAGAGTTTTAGACGAAAAGTACTACCTGCTCCGATTGCTGAATTTGCAGACTTTGAAGTTCTTTTCTCAGGGATGAATTTTCCGTTCGCAGTGCCTTTGAAAGCAGACACACAGATAATGAAAGACTCATTTGTTGGGGAAAAAGTGTTAAGCTTGAAGGAAAGTAATTTCTTTTAGAAAAAGTGAAAGACTTTGAAAGTCTGAAAGAGACCCCCTCTGCAGCTGTGTGAGCCAAAGTATTCAATGAACTAACTATTCATTACAAGACAACTCCAAGTGGACTTTAATCTACGGGAAGCTGGAGTCCAGGGAAACATCAAGGTGATGTATTCACATCTTTGGCTGTATAGTAATAGTTAACCTGACAGTTTGCTAGTGAGCTGCTCCTCCCCAGTACAGAGGTGGCAGCAATACACCTGGAATTTAGGGACATTAAGAAAGCAAGCATTACCTCGGCTATGCAGTTAGACATGGGAGCAAAACCCAGCTGAAAACAGATTTTTTTGTTCTAGCTTTCCAGTACACAAAAAAAAAAAACAAACAAACCCAAAAAAACAACCTAGCTTCTTGTAAACCAGAAATCACTAGCTGCTTCTTAAATGGAAAAAAGCTTCTTCTTAAACAGAAAAAGGAAATGCTTTTAGTATCGTTCCAGAAGTGTCACTAGTTGATAATCCATTTTACCGTTCAGATTACCAACTGAGTAAAGAGGCAAGAGCCCCATATTGCAGATTAGGCCAAATACACTGCTCTCAAGATGTATTCACTTTATTTCAAATGACACCAAGTATGCATCCTAGCAAAACCTGGCCTAGACTAAGCAGAGAGAAGCACTTACTGTACACCATCAATGCTCAATGCTTAGTCTATCTTACCAAAAAGATTTTAACCACAAGATGCCTTTCCTGTTCAAAGGGAATGATCTCAGACTGCACTATGAGCACTCAAACACACACAAGAGCACTTAATCTCTACTTTCCCATTAAAACACAATGTAAGATTTTTTTTACCTTCAGCTCCTCCTCTTTATTAGCCACTTGTATGAGTCCTGCCTCAAGCAGCTCTTCAACTGTCTTGATTTTATCATCCTTCTCTCTCATGCTGAGAAACCAAAGTGAGCATTAGCAAAAAGAGTTAACCTTTGAGGGCAGTTTAGCTATCAACAATAACCTCACTGTTAACAAAATTTAATCTTTATTTTAGTCTACAATTCAAAAGACAAAAGTTTCTCACCTTCTTTCCATCTGCTCTAACAAGTCTTTTTTTGCCTATAAAAACACAATAGAGTGATGATTAATTAGATCAATAATGTTTTGGGATTTTAAGAACAGAAATAATCAGAAAGCATCAATTTAATCAGCTTAGTTACCACACTAATCCAGAAGGGAAGATAAAGTAGGGGAAGAATGTCCTCATGTGATGTGTGTCTAATACTGATGCTGGAAAGATGTCAGTCTTTCAGGGGAGGTACAGATCCAGCCCAAATGTCTTGTTGATTTTACAGAGGGACTACAGTTCTGGTGACAAGATGCTGTGGGACACAGGATCCCATCGATCATAGTGAGTGTCAAGCATGCCAAGCATTGTGTGGCATCTAATCCTCAGCAGCCAGCTGAGTACCTGAAAAATCTGCCTCTTTTGAGTATTTATTGAAACTACAAGCTCCATCTGAGGTTCACACAGCAGAACATGTGTGACTTCTCAAAAACAACACACTGTGAAAGACCACACAAAAAACAAGCCTGCCCACCAAGAAAAATCAGCCCCACTATTTCAGACATGACAAAATCAGCCAGACCCAAGGAAATAAGGCTGCAAATCTGGTTCTTCACCAGAGGAAAGGGAGCTGAATCAGACAGGGATCTGCTGCCTAGCAGACACCAGTACAGAAGTTTCCTGCCCCACAGGTCTTTTTTTCCAGTGCTTCAAGAAGTCAGAGGTGTTCACAAGAGCTCTCGCAGGCAACACTCGCAAAGGAGATGGGGCTAAGTAACACAACTGCTTTGCACTTGCAGCATCCTGTGTACCAGTCAGACTGTCTGGGCAGAAATACAGATGAGGACACCCAAAAGACATCTGTGTAAATAGTTCTCATTCCATGGGTCTGTTCTTTGGTTACTACTGGTTTGAGAATTTATTCCAGGATAGAAGAAAACAAATAGGGTAAAGATCTCTCCACCTCAAAGTAGGAGCCCTCTCCCCAAAACCTGGTTCTTCTGGAATAAAAATTAAAATACCATGAAAATGGCCAATAAAACTGGGACAAGTTGAAGAAATAAGATCCTGCTTCTGTTCAGCCAGCATTCTTCAGGGGAGGATAAAAAAAAAATCACAAAGATCCACATTTTGTTTGGACACTCTTGTCTAGTGCTTGAAGACAGTCACAACTGCCTTACCTTCCATGCAAGGGAAAATACCTAAAAAGTAAGAGGCTTTGAGAACAACCAGCTCAGCCTAGGGCCAGCTTAAGGGGAAGAAAGAAAAAAAAACAACACTGAAGAAGTTAAAGAACAGAAGGTATTTGATACAAGCTCACTGAATACTGGCTATACCTGCTCAGACAGGAGAGTCTGCAGCTTCTGAACTTCAGCTTGGAGAGTTGTGTTTTGATCCCTGAGAACCTGGAAATAAATATAAACATTTTATCAGTTCAGAACTGCAACCCCTAATAACAGCATTTTCATATTGGTAATGAGATAATTAAGTAGCACAG
Source organism: Loriculus beryllinus (assembly GCA_039877255.1). Taxonomy (NCBI): domain Eukaryota; kingdom Metazoa; phylum Chordata; class Aves; order Psittaciformes; family Psittacidae; genus Loriculus; species Loriculus beryllinus. Next base: position 12,408 of record JBCJKH010024123.1, on the reverse strand, counting down.
AAGTCACTACAGTGAATTTTTTGGAAACTACAAGGCCCCTTTCCCCTTCTTTCTTGCTCGTCTGTATTAATACTTCTGTCCTTATGTTTCCATGAGAAATTCAGCTGTTACCATCTATATTCCCTGACAGAAAAACCACACAGTACCAAGTGTGAGAGGCAAGAGAAACCACATTTTTCTCGTAAAGCAGTATCAGCATCATGCCAAGATTTGACAACTGGGGAAGCAAATGGTTGAGGATCACCCCTCTATTTCTCTTCAGCTGCCTTAACACTGAGGATGCACAGCAAGAAGTTGGCAGTCCAGCAGCAAAGGGGTTTGCACAGCTCCTGCACTTTGGTTTGACTGGGAAGAGGTGAATGAGGAAGATACACATGCCTCCCCTTCCAGCATTCCTGCTCTGTATAACAGACATAGCAGCCCTATTATTGCTTTTTGTTTTAGTCTTTTTAAAGACCTGCTTGGTGCTTTACAAAAGTAAAAAGCAGGACATACAATCTGAGACCCAAAGCCTTACAGGGACAACACAAGCAGAAAGGGACAGAAGCAGTAAGGATTAAAGAATTGCCCTGTTTGAACATGGCTTTTCCCTCCTTCATGTGCATAGGAAAAAGCAGCACTTCTTAGGTAGAAGCATTTGGTATAGAGCTGGTGTAGCTTATGTTTGGGATCAAAGACAGGAGAACACAAAATATTCATGCTGAGAGAACACTGGATTTCCACAGTGTCACAATGACTGTGATCCACGTTCAGTTCTCTATTCCCAAGAACTGCTAGAATGGCCTCCAGGTGATTTCTGCTATTACTCAGCACTGAGCTGATTGCAGCACATAACCATCCACAACACCTCTAAGGCCTTTTTCCTGGGTAAAGGTTACTATTGAAGCCATCACGCTAAAGGAAGTTCAGATTATTCCTCCTTGTATTCATTTTCACCACTTCACCTGCCAGTTTAAAACGTTCCACCAAGCTGAAAGCCCCACGAGTCACAGTAGCTTCAGACCTGCCAACTTACTCGACTGCCACCTCTTCCAACTCCCCTTCTGAGACCACTTATGTACCCATTAACCAGCTTCACCGAAGAGTCAGCTGATAGCTTTATTACAGAAGTTTTACTACAAAAATCAAATGAAGCTGTAGCTGATGCCTACTCTATTAATTGAGCAAAAAGTCTTCCCTCTTATTCTCTGACAGCTTAGAGAAACTACAGAGCCTTGCAAAGGTCTCATCAAAACCTCTAATACATACATCAAGTTTACTAGCTGCTCACTAACACCTTCAAAGAGCTCCAGGACACTCATGAGGCATGGCTTCTCCTACAAAAGCATGCTGCCTCTGCCACTACCCACCCTTTCTGCTCCCCACTAGCAAACCTACCAGTTTGACACCATGACATTCAGAGTGAGTGACCTTTCACCAGAAAAATCATAAGAGCAGCAGTACCCAACACAGGCATTAAAGGAGTTAAAAAGATGGAATCATCACTTTCCTCAGGAAGAAGATCTATTTCTAACAGCTGAAGTTCAGAAGAAAAAACCTGAAGTGGCAGAGGGCAAGGAGGAGTTAAGCTGTTCTCTGTACACACTACCTAGAAGCAAGTACCAGCTTTGCTATGCAGACCTCAGACGTCAGATCTAAAAGTTACGGAAATTTAACTGCAGCCTTGTGAGAAACCACTTAAAAAGAAAAAAAGAAACCTAACATAATAATCCAAGCAACGAAAACAAAGGCTTACACCAAGGCCTCGAAAATAATATTAGAAGGTAGAATGCAGGAAAACAGCAAATAGCAATACCTTTTACTCAACGACCTCCCCTTCCAGATTTCAAAGACCTCACTCTTCACAACTGCAGACACCACACAACTTGTGTTACCCTAGCTCTTACTCTGCTGCACTGTTATGACTGTGACATCCCACACAATCTTGCCTTGCAAACAGAATACTGTAATTTACTTTAATATCTGCAAGTTCTGTTTTACAAATCAGCATTGAATTCCATGAAAGCTCAACAACCTCCAAAGTCCAGAAAACTTACTGTAAATAAGCACAAGAATAGCTATTCTATATCATACCTTGAATTCTTCTTTTGTGTTTGAAATCTGAACAAGCTCTTCTCTAAGCTGATCTTCAAGAGTTCTTATTTTGTCATCTTTGATGTGAATGCTGAGACACAAAAGAACAGTTAAATACATTTTGTCATCCAAGTCTTACAAAAATCATTGATTCAAGAGAACATTAAAGACCTGCAAACGCTGTTTATCAAATCCCAGAGCTATTTACCTTTTCTGCATCCTTTCCAGCTCATGTGCAGCAGCAGCCTAGATATAAAGAGGATTAACACAGATTAAAGATACATCACATGATTCAATCAACCTTTCATTCCACAATATTAAAAAGCTGGAATAAGTCATTTGGCCTCTAAGCACATGACTCACCAGCAAGAATGAGGGGCAAGCTTGTCTTCATGCACTTTTAAAACACCAATACATACCAGAGGCAAGAAAGCGATTGTGAAAAGGGAAAAAGATTCCAAGAACATTCATTTGACAACCAAGATTATCTCCAATTAAACATTTCATTTCCACCTCTGTAATGAACCATAAGCTACATAGCAGTAACAGCGACAGCACTACATTTGGTTCTAAAAAGATCTCTATGGTGAGGTGGGGGAAGATACGGTGTTGTATGCTTTGGAGTCTTTTTAGAGGGATGCTTATGACCCTTGTACACAAATGCCAAGACTGCATATTCAAGCACAGCTGTGTTCACTCCTGTGAAGTGTCTTACACTCCACACGCCTGCAAATCTAAACCAAACAAGTAAATTGCTTCAGTAAATTGGATATCCAAATAAGAAAGATTTCACTGGTGAGAGAAGCGTAAGAAGCAGGCCTCTCACCAGCTATAAGAACTCCAGGGAATCACCTATTAGCCCAACTCAGTAGCCTTACACCTTTCATGTGCTTAAGTGCAGATTGCTTAAAGCCAATGGATTGCATTTCATGACAGAATAGGTAGTGGGAAGTAAATTTAAATATTTAACAAAACAATTGTTTCACCTGTTCATTTGTTAGAGCCTGTAACTTCTGTACTTCTGATTTCAGAGTGAGATTCATGTTCTGTAAGACCTGAAGGAAGAAAAAATAAATATACGTGCATTTTGCATAGAGACAGTATTTAAGGTAAGTTCACTCTCCACTGCAAAGTATTTCAGATTACTTTCTGAAGGACTTCATTGGTAAGAGCAAGGAAAAACCTTGAGCTTTATTATGAACAGCTTCCCACCATCAAGCATTGCTTAGAGCAGAATCAGCAGACTTTTAGCTGAAAGAGTTGTTTCTAGACCCAAAAACCTTGCGGGCTTAATTTTGTACATGCAACCAATACACCACTCCCTGTATTAGCTGGTATTTACACAGGCTTTCATTATACCTTGAGCTCTTCTTCCTTGCTGGTTAAGTTGGCATGTTCGTTGCCTAACGAGTCCTCCATCTGCTTTATCTGTTTGTCCTTTTCCGCAATCCTGCACAAATGAGAAGTGATGACATGTTGGTACTAAAAGGTCTTAGATGAAAGTGCTGCATGAACTAGCAGGCTAATACAAAATATATGCTGGCCTTTTAAGTCCAGCTTCTACTCTAAATCCTGCTGACAGCATACTTCAGGTCCAAAAGCTTTTCCATCCATTTTAAAAACTGCTTGCTTGCCAAAATTTATGAGACATTCTCTAGCTCTGAAACATAAGTGCCCATCCCAAGGGGAGAAGTCTCCTGGCACCATCAGATAGCTCAAATATTAACAGTTCTCATGGTCATGCACATTCCTGCGTGCTGGACTGAGTCCCTGTATATAGGCAGAGGTAAACAAGAGAGTAGACACTGCTTTCTCTGTAGCATATAAAGCCACACACAACAGATTCCAAACCTGAGGCCAGACACTGAAGAGAAATTCATAGGAAGTGGTTTCCTAGCTCCCAAGTCAATCTCATGATGAGAAGTTAAAAAGCATAGATAGCAGTATTTCCTTCACCAGTCCCTCCCATATGCACTGCACGTGCATTAAAAGCCAGTCACTTCTCCCAAATACCAAAGGAAATGAATGCTCACACTTTGTGTAGTTCTTCTGCCAGGACTGAAGCTGAGGTCTGCAGAAAGAAGAGAAAAAAAAAGCTGAAAGTAAAGGAAGTCAAAGAACTATTATCGACAGTGAACCAGGAACTAAGATTTGTGTAGTTATTTTAAAGTGGCATAGGATGCTTCCAACAATTTCCTGGCTAAGAAACACTGTAGAAATACCAGCACATATTAATGTCCCTTCCCCTAAGGCAACACAAAGGGGAAACCAAAACAAAACCAGCACTTTCCTCCCCTGGATTAAGTGCTTTGCATGACATTCTGCTGACAAATCACACAAATTTAAAAAAGAAAACCCTGCACAGTGCATCAGGACTTGTGTTAAGAACAAACAGCAGCACAAAAATCAGCAAACAGCTTTTTTTTTTTCCTCCTGGAAAAGGCCTATTCTTATGTGGTCACTAGAGTCACCCACAACAGGGCACAAGGCTGTCAAGGCAGCAAGGGACCTCTGCAGACCGTTTCACACGCAGTTTGGTAGTCGTGGAACTTCTATATTCATTTGTGCTACAGATACATAGTTGACCTTATTCAGCCTTACCCTCTCAAAATCCTGGATGTCGCAGAGCTTGCACCCATGGGAACCTAACAGCAATCCCTGCACTCCTTATACAGATCATACCATGGAGAAAAGCAGAATCAAAATAAATATCAAAGGGAATAAATAGTTCCAGTCCTAGACTGGTCTCCTTAGTTTCAACAACCTTGATGTCCAAAGCCATATCCAGTGCAATCTCGCTTCCCCAAAGTGCTACTTTCACACCTACTGTTCATGGTGGAAGAATACCCTTGCACTTTCATAGCCTGTGGTGCTACACAGGGAAAGCATACACTTCCTTCCAACAGCCTAATTGTGTAAGCCAGAGCTAAAAATCAAAATCTCCCTAGTGATTTCTTTCCAAAATGCTTGCACTTGGAAGAGAGGAGCAGGTCATGAAGATGCTGTAAATCCAGAGTGTTTCTTCCTTCACTGCTCTCCCCACCCAATGGGTTAAGGCACATCAGCTAAAGCCAGATGACACATTTTCAGTCTGACATTGAATTTAAACTACATAAACCATTTCTATTATTAAAAGAACAGAGCAACCAACTGCATGTAGCAATCTCCACTTAGGTCTTCTGAGAAGATCTGTGACCTAGCTCTACATGGAGCAACTTCAATGACTTTCAGGTTTTTCATTGTGTTTATAGCAGAAGTAATTCCTCAGACCAACTAGTCAAACTAAAATTTTAGATACTAAAAGAACTGAGAAAAGCATTGTGCAGATTTGGTGTGGCTTTGGTTTGGGTTTATGGGTGTCTGGGTTTTTTCTACACGAAAATCACTGCTGTAATGAACAAACAGCTTTGTATGGGAGCTATCATAAGACACTTTCTCAACCTAATGCACAAGGGAAAAGCACAATCAGGTGTTTCACAGGAGGACTGCAAAAAGACCAAAAGAACCACAAGACAGAATAGTACACATGCAAAGCTACAGAAAACAAACATTCAAAAAGGCAATCCACCCTTTGGTTATAAATGAAAGCCACTACAGAAGGAAATAAGTGGATTTTTTTTCCCCAAAAAAGGACAGCAAAAGCTTAAGTTTTAAACAAGTTTGAGAAACATTAGAAAAGAGAATACTAACAAGTCTTTGCTTTCAGCATTACATATCTCACATCCAGCTACAAAACAAAAATCTGGCTTTTAACGAAAGTTCACAATTCATGACTACAAAAGAACATGCTGTACCTGGGCTGCCATTTGTGAATGAAACTTCTGAAGCTGAGCATTCAAAGCATCATTCTGCTCTATCAGCTCCTTGTAAGAGAGCACAGAAAGAAAAGCAGGCTGAGATCTGGAGCTAGTCAACTTTTGCTAGGATTAGCTCTTAGCCACGATAATGTTAGTAAGAACAGTTAAGCATTTACCTCAGACACTTTTCAAAGATGCTGTTTTTCCTCCCCACTAAGAACACCCTATTTGAGTGGAAGCACAACAATCTGTTCTGTACCAACAGATAAAATACTCCCTGCCCCATTGGATGCCATTTGGTTTCTCTGAAGCCCTCAAGAGCTATGTCTACACTGCTCCTCACCACTTGATGCCAGACAAAAAAACACTCCAGAAGAGCTCATACGAACATCAAAGGTATATGGATGCTCTTCCAGGTTGTTCCCCAGACCATAACATCACTTCACAGCTTTGAAAATTGCCAAGGTCAGCACATTTTCCTGACTTGCCCAGAGGGCTTCTCAGGTCTGAGACGGCCCCAGAAGGTCACAGCACCGCACACAAGGTCTCAACTCATAAGTTGCCACATCATAGACTGGCAGACAGTTGCCTCAATCAGTGGGAAGCTTTACTAAAGCAGTATTGCAAGGATAATGCTATGTTTCCATTAGCATAAAGTGGGAGGAAAAAAAACAAACCCTTAGGATACTTGAGTAATACTACCTGCACCTGCATTTGCATCGAGTCCTCCGCAGAAGCTCTCTTTTGCTCAGCCTCCATTAACTGCAACATCCTCTGCTCCAGCTGCTGTTTTGACACCATTGTATCAGTAAGTTTACTGTGCAAGCTCTGGATTTCATTGTCTTTGGCCACAAGTTTATTCTGCACATCTGTAGCAGAAATGTCAGGATTTTAATTCAGAAGTAAATATGTAGCTGTAGGGGAAATAATTTTCACTGTACACATGGAGGCTGATTAGAAGCCTTGTACCAGCAAGCCAAGGTTCAGCTCTCTCATCAGAATTCAAACTAATTGGTATGACAACACAGTATTTCCCCAGGGTACTGAAGCAGTACTGACTTTACCTGAGCTTTAATTTAAGCCATTTATTCAGTAATACTCTTTTTTTTCACAAATGGCAACAGCCAAATCACTACAGCAAGCATTATTGGGGAATTTTGTGATACATGCCTTGTTGTGCTGCTTCATGTTCTGCTGTTCTTTTCCTGAGGTAAGCCTGGATTTCTTCCCATCTTCTCTCTGCTTCCTGCTGCTGGACCTTCACATCAAAGGGAGAGTTAATGAAAAGAAGTCTAACCTTTAATTTATTTTTGAAACATTCAGAATGCATCTCTTTGGTGCTATTCCCAAAACAAGTGGCATGAAGTAAAGTTTTCTTGTTTCCATTAGGGCACATCAGAAAGACAAAGTACTCTGTAATCCTCATCCTAGAGTAGTTTAGCCTTTTAATTTGAAAGGCAAATTGTGAATAGGATTTCATTATAGGCTCTTAACAGGATGGTTTCTGTAATATGAAAGTGCAGCATCTTTGCCCTGCATGTTCAGAATTAACACTAGAAGGCAGACTAGCCAAGCATCACATAAATTTGCATCTAGTAATTAAAATATCTCAACTCTGGATACCAACTCTCTACCTGCAAGGGCTAAAGGCAGGAAGAACTTCTGGTAACTAAGGCTTAATTGCAAACACAAAATAAGTACTGAACTCTGGTTTGGCATTCACATCCAAGAACAATAGGTTTCTCTTCTGGAGAAAAGCAAAGACAAAATACCTTTTCATCTAAGGAAAAATAAAGAGGCACATCCAGAAGCCAGGCCATTTACATTTTAGTGCTTAACACCTTTAAAATTTTATATATATATTTAAGCAAAAGCTTGTAGTCTCTCATAAAAATTGTACAAGGACAATGCCTTGCAGATTAACAACTCCAACTCAAATCTTGCTGGAATTTTGCAGTCATAGAAAAAGTTCAAAACCACCAGTGAAGCTTCATAAAGATACTTGATATTGATCTGCAAGGCTAAGTTTGACTTTACAGGGAGCTTTGTAATCACTCAAAACCCGGATTTCTGAATAAAAAAAATACTAAACACTACACATGAAATAAATCCATAGGCTGGCTCAGCCTATCTGAAAATAAGTACTTGCACATATAAAGAGAACAGAGATTTTGTGTCCAGGGAAACAGATAAAGCTATTCTCACACACCCCACATCCCACCCAATTCAGAACTTGGCTCAGATAAAGCCTTGAGAGCAACTCAGTAGGCAGAAAAAACCCAAGTCACCTTCAGCTGAGCAACTGCCTGCTCTGCATTCTTCTTCTGAAGCTCTTCTTGCTGCAACTTACTGCTCTTCTCTCCCAGTTCATTCACCAGCCTAGCATAATCCTGGCGCAGTTTGTTCAGTTCAGCAGACTGCCTAAAAATAAAAGTTTTTAACAGCTTTTTTTACAAGCAGCACAGGCCATAACAACAGTTACTCAAATATCAACACCAAGCCCTATATTTGCAGTCAGAGGGCTGTACTGTATGTTGGTTGCTTCCCCACCCCCATCACTGCTTCACCCTAGAAAAGGGATGAAGGTCAAGTACCCTTGGCCATCAACACAGCAGCTACAACCCACTGAGTCAGAAATAAAAGGTCAGCAGTAAGCCTCAAGCATCAGCTCCTTTAAAACATTTGTAAGCTGACAGGCATAATTTGGACAGGCTTATATAAACTCAGCATAAGGAAAGGTCTTGCACTGAAATCCACATTCCTTTCCTCTTTCCAGAAAAGACTACTGATCTCAAACTTACTCAGCACTATTCTCCCTGGACTAACCGCACTCATCTCTTCAGACACTATGTTGCCTCGTGGCCTTACCTATTAACTTACATAGGTATCTGATGCACCCTCACAGTTAAGGAGAGAAGATGCATTTATAGATCTCAACAGAAGATTTTTAAGAGGCTCACCTTTGTGTCTAAGCAAATAAAAAGCTTTTTTTTTGTCTTAAGTTTGCCTAAACTAAGGATTTTTCAAGAAAATGGTCTTGAGAGAATGTCTCATTTCTATGAACAGGACATCTAAGGTCTGGGTACCCATGACATTCTCCAAGCTCTACTTATATCAACCTGCTCTGGCAGGACATGCACAGGGAGCAGAATGCACATCCGCTGAGCAGTGTTTGGCAGGGCAGAAGCTGTTAACAGAGAGGTCCACACAGAAGCAGCATCTTTGCAAGAACAGAATAACCAGAAAAGGAAGATCCAGAGACCCTTCCCAGTCCTGACAGCGATTCTGATACTCCACTCTCCAACAGTAAAAAAACCAAGTATCTATGAGCATATGAGGTGTAGGTTTTGCTTTTTATAGGCAGAAGCCCCCTGGCAGCAATCCACACATCTGACTACAACACCTTACCAGTGTGCTCAGCTTTTATCACAATACATACAATCGCCTCTGCCAGCTCAGGGACAGCCTAAGTCATAACTCACAAAGGCAAAACCTAGAGAAACCTTTTTGTTTCTCCAAACATTTGTAACACCAACAGATAAGGCCAGCACTATCATTAACTGAAAGATAGTGGGTTTTTTTTCTTATAGCAAGACCCATTTACAAGTTTAGAGCTATTGTTCTCTCAAGAGACCAGCATGTCTGGATGCTCAGGATCATCTCTCCTAAAGCCCCAGGGGAAAGGATAGTACCCTGCCAGAAACACCAACTGTGGCTGAGTACTTTGCACTTTCTGTTGAAGCCTCAACACCCACTTTCTAAAAGCTCAGGCTTCAAACTGATAAGAGACAGTTATCTGCTCTGAAAGCCTTGGTTCAATGCAAATACAATTAGCTACCTCCCTAGCCCAAAATATCTCTGTTCTTAGTTAAACCACAAATTCAGAGATAGTCAAGGAGATGGAAACAAAAGGAGCAAAAGCCAGAACAACTCTTCAGGGAAGGTTTAAAAAACACACAGAGCTCTGAGTAGCTGCTAACATACTTGCTCTCCATTTGATTGGTAGAAGTACTGACGGCATCTCTCAGGATACCATTTTCCTGCTTCAGGTGGCTTATTTCTGCCTCCATCTGCTCACGGAGTTGCTGGAACTGATAGGGAAAGATCAATTACAGAAAAGATTAAAGTAAGGAGCAACAAAATCCTCAACTTATAACAGTAGATACCACAACAGTTTAAGCAAATAAAACTAAATGCACTTTTGTTGAGACAGGGGGAGTTTTACAACCTTCCTGTGTGCAACTGGAGAAGAAAACCACTGCGCAACTCAGACCCTCTTGCTCAAATAAAAGCACCCATTTCATTTTATATCAGTATATCAAGCTATTTAACAAGGCAACCTTTTTTGTTTAAAAGGCTACAGAACAATTAATTCAGATACTAACTGCTCCGTAACTGGCCATCAATATGTTACTTTTCCAAAGGGGAAAAAAAAAAAGAAAGATGTGCTGCACATTAATATTAGAAGTTTACAGAGCCCTCAAAGCAGGAAAAGTATAAAACAGCTTTTATTATAGCATGCACAGATTATAGAACGCAAACTGAAAAGGCTAGTCCTCATCCAAAACCCTGAAGTCAAGATTATGAAACAGATCCTTTTCTAGGCAATAATATGCATTTACTGCATTTTCAACATGATTCCAAACTGAGGCAGAAAGAAGCCCTGATAAACCCAAGGCTGCTTCAGAATGACAGAATACCACATTAGAAAGGACCTCAAGGACCATCTGGTCCAGCCTTTCTAGGCAAAGTATGACCTAGACCACACGTCCCTGCACCCTGCCCAGCTGAATCTTGAGCATGTCCAACGTTTGGGAGTCCACTGCTTCCCTAGGGAGATAATTCCAATGGCTGATTGTTCTCATTGCGAAAAAGTTTTCTCTTGTGTCTAGTCAGAATCTCACCAGGAATAACCTGTACCCATCACCCTCATCTTTTCCATGGAACTCCTTGTCAAAAAGTCCATCTTCCTTTAAATACTGGAACATGCTGATCAGGTCTCCTTGAGCCTTCTTTTCTCCAGGCTGAACAAGCCCAGTTCTCTCAGCCTTTCCTTATATGCAGTAGGGCAAACAACAAAGACAGGATTCAAAGAAAAGCAAAAGAAGAAGAAAAAAAAAAAAAGAACTTTGCATGTGCAGACACCAGCACAGCTGGGTTACAAACCAACACCCTCCTTTGAAAATCCTCAAGCACAAACAGCTATAATACTTTCTTCTTCTACCAGTGCCAGTTTGGAAATGGTGTCTGCCATATCTGCAAGACCCAGTTTCATTAAATGACTGACTCACCAATAAGGATTTTGTATATAAAAATAAAAGCTTGTGTACCAACTGCAGCAGGAGACAGCAGTCCCTTGTAGGGCAGTCACCTCCAGCTCAGCACCAACACACATAACAAGGTGTTTGTTGGGGTGTTCACACACATTTTTCTTAATGCAAACAGATATACATGATCAAAACAGAAGCAGGGGCACAAACCCCATCTGACTGGAAGCTTTGACCATTGAAGTTTCAGCTTCTCTGAAATGCTACAGCACATCAGCAGAGGGAGCAGAATCAGAGCACCAATTCCTCTTCGTATCACTGCTTCTCCTGTGCATACTTCCTCCAGCCTTGCCAGTGAGAACAGCATCTGCAAAAGCCATGCAGCCATACCCACACCTCCTTCATCCTGCCCAGCCAGCAGTACGGCCCTATGTAATACAGTTGTCTATGTAAGTTCAAAATAAGCTGTCTGCTCCAGGGGTAATCACTGGACATGATCTTAAAGGTCTTTTCTAGCCTAGTTGATTCTATTCTAGAATACAGTTCTTCTCCAAAACTGCAGAGGTATTACTCTCTTAAAGTGCCAAGACAGAAGATACAGTATTAAAACTGGAAAGTTCACATGCTGGGCTTGATGCTTGTGACATTCACATAAGAACACAACACACCAGAAGGTGAATCTAAGCACCAGTCAAGTTGATATAAGAGGTGGCATATTTTCTTCGCAAACTTTTTAGCTAGAAGTTTTTAACCTGATGAAACAAACTCTTCTGAGCTCATTCCATTACAATGCAACTTCAGGACAGAATAACAGGGGTCTTAAACACAGGTGTCTGCCCTTCAAGTATTTTTAGCAAAGCACTCCCCCAGGAAATAATGTTTCCAGCATATTATATTACATTGTCACTCTTTACAATAATTTTTAAAATTAAATTTTATCAGCCAGTAAATGATCATCAGCATTAGTGGCTCTCTTGAGTATTTCAATTAGATTTTACACTTTAATTGAATAACATTTCAGCAGAAGACCACAAAGGAAACGTAACTATATCAGAGACCAACTGCCTGGCTAGCACTGGTCTTTTACAGACTACAGAAGTTACCCATGAGAACACCTTAACTTTCTTTTAAGTAAGAAAATTGCCAGAGTTTCCCACTCTCAGGTAGATGTGCCATACCACTAGCACACTGCATTCAAGGTTCCGGGTAAATCGCAATCTGTGCAAGCAAACAACAAAAGCTAAGCCCTGGCTAAAGCAATGATTCCTCAG
>JBCJKH010024116.1:0-14243 GCA_039877255.1 Loriculus beryllinus | reverse complement strand
CACACACCAGCATCGTGAGGGAGACTGTCCCTGTCCTGCTGCAGCACCTCCGGAAGGTGCAGAAAGGTAACACAGCCCAACGCAGGCAACTCCAGAGCTGCCTCTGTTACTGGTGATGGCTGGGAGAGGGGGAATGGCAGCGGTGCTGGGCTGTGAGCCCTATTGGAGGAGGGAGGGCTGCGTTGCCACGGGATCCCGGCGCGGAGCAGGGCTGTTTGATGGGACAGTGACTGTGTCCCGCAGGGAGCGAGGCCGGGAGCGCCCAAGACATCATCTCCGTGTGCCAGAGCCTGCACCGCGTGGCGCGGCAGTGCCAGCAGGACGCCGAGAGCTGCTGGTTCTACCACCAGACGGTGGTGCCCTGCCTGCTGGCCATGGCCGTGCAGGCTGCCATGCAAGGTAGGAGCGGGAGCAGGCGGCTGCTGCTGCCGCCCTCCGGCAGCCGCGGGCACTGCGGGCCCCGCAGTGCTCCAGTGCCGGTGCGCTCCGGGCGCTGTGCCTGACCCTGCTTACCGACCGCAGAGAGCACCCACCCGCCGCTGGACAAGGTACTGCTGCAGGAAGAGGTGCTGGCTGCCATGGTCCCAGTCATCAGCGCTGCCACCACTCATCTGAGCCCTGAGTGAGTGATGCTGGGTGGGAAGCTGGGCACTCCATCGTGGGAAGGGGGCAGGCTGTATCCCCTCTACTTCTGTCTGTGCAGGGAGACCCTGTACCTCCTAGGAGATACATGGGAACTCTGGTGACCCTCCCAGAGCAGCACACTGCAATGTCTCCTTTCTCCTAGGTTGGCTGCCCAGAGCGTGTCTCACGTGGTGCCCCTCTTCTTGAATGGAGAGGTCTCTTTCCTGCCCCAGAACAGTTTTCCCTGCTCCTTCCAGCCCTTCCAGGTGTGTTGAGTGCTTGGGGCTGGATTGGTGGAACAGGGGCAGGGAATGAGGATACCAGCACAGGTTGGCAGCAGGGACCCTGATGACATGGGTGCTGCTCTTTCCTTGCAGGATGGAGAGTGCTTGGGGGCACAGAGACGCCTGGTCGCCCTCCTCATGGCCTTTGTCTGCTCCTTGCCCCGCAATGTAAGTTGGTAGGAGCAGGGTGAAGAGGGGCCTTGGCCGAGCACCCTCCTGCCTTTGGATCACAGCAAGCTCCACAGGCAGAAGAAGGCAGAGCTGCAGCCTCAGGCTGTAACACACTCCGTTTCATTTCCAGGTGGCAATTCCTCAGCAGGAATTGCTGCTCCGGGAACTGCTGGCTCTGAGCTGCACCTGCAACTGCCCCTTCACTGCCACCACAGCTGCCAAGTGCTTTGCAGGGCTGGTGAACAAGCACCCTGCGGGTAAGGGGCTGGGGAGGATGCCATGGGTCCCTGCCCACCACTGGTAGTACAAAAGCTCAGCCTGTCCCTTCCGTGTCCCCAGGGCAGCAGCTGGATGAGATCCTGCAGCTTGCAGTGAACAGGATAGAGCCTGGCCTGGTGGAGGGGCCACACCGGACACAGGCGCTCACCCTGCTGCTGTGGGTAAGGCCTGCCCTGGGTGAAGAGGGGCAGAGAGGTGGGGTGGGGTGATGAGGGGCTGGCCTGGTGCTGAATCTGCTCTGCCTGAATAGGTGACCAAAGCCCTGGTGCTGCGCTACCACCCCCTGAGCTCCCACCTGACAGATAAGGTAGGCAGCGGTGGGGCTGGCTGCTGCCCAGGAGCCTCCCTGCTCCCCATGGGACTGGCTGGGACCCCCAGCAGCAGGACCCCCTCTCAGAGCTCTCTCCCTCGCAGCTGCTGGGCCTGCTGAGTGACACGGAGCTGGGCCCTGCTGCAGCCGATGGCTTCTCCCTGCTGATGGCCGAGTCCCCGGACGTGCTGCACAAGGGCTGCCACGCAGACGTGCGCATCATGTTCCGACAGCGCTTCTTCACTGACAACGTCCCCAAGCTGGTGCAGGGCTTCCACGGGGCTGGCCCCGGTGAGCGGCCACCCCCAGCCCGGCCTGTGACCCCAGGGGACCGGAGCTGGTGTCCCCTTCTTCCCCTGGCTGCCTGTAACCGTCTCTGCTCTCCACAGACGTGAAAGCCAATTACCTGAAGGGCCTGTCCCATGTGCTCAACCATCTCCCCAAGCCTGTGCTGGTGACAGAGCTGCCCACGGTGAGAGGCAGCAGCAGGTACTGTGGCAGCACACAGTGCATGGCTGGGAGGCACTCATGTCTTCCGTGTTCTCCCCCTCTGCAGCTGCTTTCCCTCCTCCTCGAGGCCTTGTCTTGCTCAGACCGTGTGGTGCAGCTTTCTACACTGAGCTGCCTCCAGCCACTGCTGCTCGAAGCTCCCCAGATCATGAGCCTGCACGTCGACACACTGGTCACTAAATTCCTCAGCCTCACCTCCAGCCCCACCATGGTATGTGGTTCTCCTCCTTCCCCCTGCTGCCCCTCTCCTCTGTCCCTTTCACTGCCCTCACCCCTGTTTGTTCTAGGCTGTCCGCATCGCCGCCCTGCGCTGTGCCCATGCGCTTACTAGCCTGCCCACAATAGTGGTGAGTGCTCCTGCATATAAAGGGGCAAGGGGGGCCCAAATCTCTGTCCAGGGGGTAGCCAGAACCCAGCTCTCTCCTTAAGAGCCCTTTCTGTCCTACAGCTGCTCCCATACAAGGCACGAGTTATCCGGGCACTGGCCAAGCCTTTGGATGACAAGAAGAGGCTGGTGCGGAAGGAGGCGGTGGCAGCACGGGGGGAATGGTGAGTGCATGAGACTGGAGCTGCTGGGGCACTGGCACGTTTAGGACATGGCTGATGGCACCATCTCTGTCCCTGCAGGTTCCTGCTGGGCAGCCCAGGCAGGTGAATGCCCTGCATCCCCTCCCTGTGCTGACTGATGATCTGACCAGCCCCCTGATACCCCACCATGGAACCCTGGAGCCCAGTTACTGCCCTGTGTGCCAGGGCTGGAGCCTGGAAGCCGGCAGGGAGCACCCTCACTGCAACACCTTCTCAGCAGGCCCAGCGGGCAGGGAGCTGTGCCACTTGTGACTTACCCACCTTCTGCTGCAGCATGGACAGTGATGGACAGACTGGCCACGTGTGAGTGGAGAGGGCAGGCCTGTGCACACGTGTGCGGTGTGTGGCAGTCCACACACCAGAGGAATAAATATCTTTGTTTTGGTAATGCTGTGGGGGTTCCCATGCAGCCTAGGCTGGCACCTCAGTGCTCTTCTATGGGGTAAAGGTGCTGCTTTTTCCACACTGGGGAATTGGAGGGAGGAGGGGTCCTTCTCCTCCCTTATCCCCAGAATTCTGTGCCTCCCACCGGGGAAAAGAGCCAGGCTTCCTTTAAAAAAAACCAGTATTTATTGGATGGTCTTAAAAAGGCTCCTGGGGAGTGTTCAGGGCCCAGGGGTGCATGCTCCATGCCCAGCCCTGCTGGAGAGCCGAGCTGTACCATGTGCTGGCCCGTACCTGTGCTCTGAGGGCAGCCCCCACAGCTGGAGCGGGGAGCAGCAGCCCTGCTGCCTTTCCCGGGCTGCCTGCAGCCACCAGGGAGCCCTGAGAGCAGCGTCTTTGCACCGGCATTGTCCAGTATGTGCTGTGGCTCCTTTGAGCAATGTGTGCTGGCACCCACCTTCCACCTCGTGCTCGGATCCAAGGGAGCTGCAGCAGCTGAGTGGGTCCCTTGTGTGCTCCCCTGTGTGCTCCCCTGCCTGCAGGGAGGGACGTCCACAGCACCCAGGCCTCAGATGGACAGGAGCGGTGTGCGCTGCTTGGCCACGCAGGGAGGCAGGTCCCAGCTCAGGCCTGTCCCGTGGGGCAGGTGAGGAGAGGGCAGCAGGACACGGGTGAGCCAGTGCCTGTGGGGAGAGGAGGCCAAAATAAGTGTTGGTGCTTCTCAGCTCTGCAGAGCCAAGCCAGGGTTGTGAGCCATGGCCCTGAGCTGCAGTGCTGACAGCTCCTCTGCCACGACTCCCTGGGCAAAGGGGTGCTGGGTACCCCAGAGCTTGCCAAGGGGCAGGGGTGAGGAGCCATAGGGCAGCTGATGCCCAGGTCCTCCATGCTTTGCATAGCCCAGAGCAGCACACAGCATGGGATGTTCACTGTCCTGCTCTGCCCTAGGAGAGCGCCGGTGTCCCAAACACACCCACATGATGCTGAGCCCCCACCCTCCCAGGCAGGGCCTTCCCTATATCTTTACCTTGGCACATCCACACCCAGGAACACCTTCCAGTTATCCCAGCTGCCGTAACTGTAGGGGTTCCTGAAGAGCTGCAGGCCAAGGAGACACACATCAGGTCTGGCTGCGGCCCGGCCACCCCCCTGCTCTGCAGGCTGTGCTCACCTTGCCCTTCTTCTGCAGCCTCTGCCTCTCCTTCTTGTTGATGTGCCGCTCGATGCTGGTTTCCCCACGGGTGATGAGAGCAGCGTGCCACAGCGTCAGGGCACCCAAGGCCAACGCCACCGAGCTGGGGATGGCAAGGGACAGCAGGCTGCACACAAGCTTCTCCTCCCTGGTGCCACAGGGCTGAGGCTGCCTCCCTTCACCCACACCTGCAGAGGTGGGTCAGCACATCTACACCCCTGTGGGAGAGCCAGAATCCCTCCTTCTCAGTGGCCCAAGGGCTGGCAGGGCATGGACATTGGTGCAAGAGCTCCAGGGAGGCAGAGGTTGAGCAGTGTCACAGGGCAGGAGGCTGCATGCTGCTTCCCCCCACACTTTGCTCTGGGCCCCCTTACCTGCACAGGACCCAGACATAGACCACGCTCTTGTGGAAAGCTCGCTGGCGGAAGGAGAAGGTGGGTGGTGGGGTCTGGTAGTACGTCTGAAAAAGGATCAGAGAGAGGGCAGTTACCCAAACTGCTTTGTAGCTTGAAGCCAGATGGGAACTGCTCCACCCCTCCCTGACACAGAGCTCGGGCAGCTGGAACCAAACACAACAGCCAGGGTGATGGGGAGGCAACCCGAGACAGCCATGAACACATGAAAGCTGGCACACCAGTGAGAAGCAGTGGGCTGGAGGTAAAGGGGCAGGGACTGGTCAGGACACCACACCAGATGCTCAGGGTGAGATGTATGCACTGTGCAGCTTCCCCAGGGCAGCAGGGCCTGAGCAGTGCATGCCAAGCAGCTGCCACCAGTCAAAGCCCCCAGGAGCTGGGTGCACAGGGAAGCAGAGCCCAAGCTGCTGGAGGGAGTGCCCATAGCAGAGCTGCCCAACCAGCCCCAGCTCTCTGACACACGAGGTAAGCACAGGGGCTGGTTCTGGCTGCAGGGTGCTCACTCAAGGCCCCAAGCAGGACCCAGCCAGCAGGGCAGCTCTGCTCCATGCTGCTTGCAGCATCTGTGGGGCTGGGATGTCCCACCTGGTTGGCAGCCACCTGCAGTCTCTCCTTCTCAAGCAGTTTCATTCTCTAGGGGGTGGAAAACAGACACCCGTTACGTGTCTCAGAAGAGGGGCCTTTCCCCCTCACCCCCTGCAGGACCAGGGCAGCTGGGGGCCTCACAGGAGGAAGGAGAGAGGAAGCAACGACACGGCCAGGCCTGTCCAGCCCTGTGCTGCAAGCTCAGCCCCAGTGCATGGCAGGGTGAGGGCTGGGGGCTGCTGGCTCACCTCAATGGCTGCATAGGCATCCCGGAACATCTCCCAGCCACTGATGCTGCAGTAGATGCAGCCCATGGTCATGAACAGGCAAAAGGAGAAGAAGTAGCGGTGGTTGTAGTGTCCCACACAGTTGTTCAGCCAGGCTGCCTCTGGCATTAAGGGTATGTAACTGTGACAGTACATGGGTCCAAACCCACCCCAGGGACCAGGGTGGTTCTTCTGGGCCCATGCCCCAGCATCCTTCCCTGTACTGGCCGACTCAGAAGAGGTGAAGGACAGGGAGAGAAGGGGGAAGCAGGGTCAGCTCTCCCAGGAGAGTGCCACGGGTTAGTACTGCGGAAGGATACGGCAGTGATGGTCCATCTTCAGCACACACCTGGGAGGGAGGAGAGCAGCACCCGTGTCAGCACAAGCACTGTGTCTGGGAGGGAGCAGGCAGCCCCCAGCCCTGCAGGCTGTGTGAGAGATGAGGCAAGAAGCCAGCAGAGCAGAGGGGAGCGGGCCCCCGTCTTTCAGTGCAGCAGAGGGCAAGGAGAGGGGTCCCAGAGGCTGCCCTGAGTGCTGTGTTGGGTCCTACCTGTTGCAGATGCTGCAGTGGTGGGTGCGAGCAGGCTTGGGAGCAATGCATTTCCTGCAGATGGAGACGCCGGTGAGATCATCCTTGGCCTGTGCACAGGTCAGAAGAGATTTGTGCACCCAAACCCTGCAACCATCCCATTCTCCATGCTCTGCACCTCCCGTGTGACCCCACCACCTCCTCCTCACCCAACCTGGCTGCTCCTATCTGTGCGCAGCCTGCAACCACACCACCAGGCTGGTGTATCTGTTCCCAGTGATTGTCTGTAGCTGTGCCCAACCAGGAGAGGCTGCATTGCTGGTTGGTGTCTCACCTGCGGTGGGTGCCCGGGTGAGGTGGTGATGGCCATGTAGTAGTGGAACACGATCATGATGAGGTTCCAGTGTCCGTAGGCGAGGTGCCAGCAGATCCAGGCAGGGGTGTAGGTCTGCAGGATGAGGGGCAGGAGGCAGATGTACACGATGGCCACGACGGAGCTCGTGAGCCCGATCACCAGTGCCACAAACACCTGTGTGAATGGGGCCTGCTGTCACCGCAGTGTGCAGTGTCTGTTCTCTGCTGCCACGGGGAGAGGCACGGGCAGGATGCAGCCACAGGAAACCAATCGGAACAACACACTGAGGTCCCACTTCCTTCCTGCCTAAGGCACAGGGAGCCCTGAGGCTCAGTTGCCCCAGCATCATAGAATTATAGAATCATAGAATAGTTAGGGTTGGAAAGGACCTTAAGATCATTCAGTTCCAACCCCCTGCCATAGGCAGGGACACCCCACTAAACCATGCCACCAAAGGCTTCGTCCAACCTGGCCTTGAACACTGCCAAGGATGGAGCATTCACAGCTTCCTTGGGCAACCCATTCCAGTGCCTCACCACCCTAACAATAAAGAATTTCTTCCTTACATCCAATCTAAACCTCCCCTGTTTAAGTTTTAACCCGTTACCCCTTGTCCTGTCATTAGAGTCCCTAATGAAGAGTCCCTCCCCAGCATCCCTATAGGTCCCCTTCAGATACCAGAAGGCTGCTATGAGGTCTCCATGCAGCCTTCACGCTCACCCCAGTCCCCAGAGCCCGGTGATGGCACTCACCACACCAAACCACCGGGTGACGTGGTCCACCAGCCAGTAGACGGGCTCAAAGAGGGCGTCGAGCACCACGTCGCCGTTGGTGAAGGAGTTGTAGAGCAGGGAGCGGAGGCAGAGGTGCCCGTAGCGCCAGAGCTGCTCCGCCTGCCGCACCAGCGTGCACCGCCGCCGCCGGCCCAGCCGCAGGCACCGGAGCAGGAGGCGCATCGCCGCCGCAAACACCCGCTGCCGGCTCCTCATCCCTGCCGCACCGCACCTGCGGGCACAGCTCGGCGTGAGCGGGCCCTGCTGCCCCTCCGGGGTGCGCAGCAGGGACCTGTCCTTCACCCGGCACAAGGATGCAGAGCAGGGGCAGACTGTGAGGCTGCTGTGGCTGGGACAGCTCTGCTCTGTGCACAGAGCAGGGGGCACAGGCCCCTCGGTGTCTGGGCTCAGGTGCTCTCTGGTCTCATCTCGTGTTTCCCAGCGGGGAGGGGGCCGGGGGAGCGACACGGAGAGTCTGACTCAGAGGAAACCAGAGAAGGCACCAGAGCATCCACGATGCTGGGCCAGCTGCAGGGATGATCCCACACCCAGTCCTTCCCAACAGGTCAGGAATGGGGGAACCCGCACAAGATGTACGTGGAAAAGCTGGACCAATATTACTCTATCTCTCCTAGTCCCCCTCCTCATCCCCAAAAAGCAGTGCCTGGATGCTGTTCCATAACCCCTGGACCAACCCGCAGAGGCCGCCCTGCCCCACTGAGAGTCCCAGTGCCTTCTCCTTCCCCA
Organism: Loriculus beryllinus; assembly: GCA_039877255.1. Lineage (NCBI taxonomy): Eukaryota > Metazoa > Chordata > Aves > Psittaciformes > Psittacidae > Loriculus > Loriculus beryllinus. The sequence continues at coordinate 6,233 of JBCJKH010024116.1, read as the reverse complement.
TCCACCTTAGACCATGTACCAGCAAAGGGCAGCCCCATGCCAAGGCGATGCTGTGCAGTGCTTCCCTGCCTGCAGAGCCCCTCGTCCCACCCAAGAGCTGCACTGGGAATGAGGAGGAACCCGATCCAGCCCATAAGCAGGGAAAGTGATCTGCAGGGCCGGGGCCCCCAGGCCGGCACTGCCCATCAATATTAAGCAGAGAGGCTGCCCCGGGGTGCTACCAAGGCACGTTCTGAGCCTGGGCCAAGTGTTCACCTCGGCACAGTGCCAGGCAGTGGTGCCACACCGCGGAGTCCTCCCGGCGGGGATCAGCTCCCTGTGCTGCCATATCCACTGCACAGGCCTCAGGGAGCGGCAGGAAGGGTAAAGGCAGGAGCTGCAGCATCCCAATGGGCTGTCCAAAGGAGCCAAGGGCTCCCCTCTGCCCTGCCAGACACATGTGGGGCTGACCCAAGGCTGGGAGCAGCGGGACACGAGGACACCAGACCCAGCAGCCTACCCCAGGTCACAGGCGTGGCTCCTGCCCAGGTTTCCTGTGCCCTGGTAAGGGAGAGGTGGGATATGCAAACCCCAGTGCCACCCCTTCCCCATGTTGCCCCTTGACTCTGACTCTGAACCACATCAGGTGAAGTGCAGAGCAACAGCTTCCTGCTGTGCACCCTTTGGGTGGCACATGTCCCTGTGCTGTCAGCGTGGCAGCAGCACATCCCTCCAAACACAGAGCGGCTCCCTGCCCCTCGGACAGCTTCCTGCCCTACAGCAGCTGCTGAGCAGGGAGCCCACAGGGGAGAAGGCAGCCCCAGGGCAGGACCCGGCTCTGTCGCCAGGCACCGTCCCTGGCCCAGCCAGCACCGGGGGCTCCAGCCCTCGGCCCTCCCCACATCCCAGCGGGGCCCTGAGCAGCCACCAGCACAGCCCGGGGGCGCCCTCAGCTCGGCCCTACCGCAGGCACGGCTCCTACCAGAGCCACGCAACCCAGTGGCACCCTCCTGTGGCACCCAGCGCCCACAGCACAGAGGCACAGCCGCTCTGTGGCACCCGACCCCAGCACGCAAAGGCCGCCTGTACCAACGGCACAAAGCCCTCAGCCCCGCTGCATCCAGCCCCGTAACACCCCGATCCGGTGCCCCGCAGCACTCCGGCCCCGCAGCATCCCCAGGGTGACCCATCCCACCCCTACAGCCCCCATGCCCGCCCAGGTGCCGCCCCGGTCTCCCCACACCGGAGCACACCTGCCGCCCGCGCCCCGCCGACCGCCGCCTCCATGCCCGGCGCCCGCCGCTCCACGGCCTCACGGGCAGCGCCCGCCGACCCGCGCACTGCGCCTGCGCGCAGAGCATGGCGGAACGCGGCCGCGACCGCCGCTGGACTACAGCTCCCAGCGGGCAGCGCGCTCACGGATAGGGAAGAACCAATAGCTGCGTCGCTTATAGCGCGGTGTTGACTCCGAGGACCAATAGGGTGAGGGTTTACTCTGGGTGCACTCCCGGCCGCGAGTATGGAGACTGAGGAGCGGTTCTGCGTCCCCGGTGAGTGCGGGGGGTGCCCGGCGTGAGGACCTGCGGGGTGCGCGGGGCCGGCGGAGGAGCACGGGGAGGCCGAGGCTGTGGGGAGCGGGGTGCCCCGGGGCAGCGCTGCCCCGCCGGGAGCGGCCGTGGTCGGTGCGGGGCCTGGCAGTGTGATCCGGTCCCTTAGGCGAGCGGCTGTGCAGCGCGGAGGAGGCCACGGCTGGCAGCGGGACCTACACCCGGCACGGAGTCATCTTCTCCTCGCTGGCTGGGTGCGTGGAGAAGACGAGCGAGGAGAGCGGGGTGAGCACGGAGCGGGGCGAGCACGGAGCGGTGCATAGGGCTCGGCGCCGGGGTCGGCTGATGGGCGCTGAGGCTGCGCGGCCCCTTCCCGTCGGGCTCCGGTGGGGTTTGGCCCGTGCCTGCCGTTCTCCTGTGCCCCAAGTTAACCCTTGTGTCTGCTGCCCTGCAGCTGCCCGTTGTGTCTGTGGTGAGAGACAGTGACCCCCAGCTCCTGCCCGACGTGGGGGTCGTGGTGACGTGCAAGGTGAGAGTGACAGAGTGCACTGTGGTGGCAAAATGTTTGTACGTTTGGGGTGAGATGAGGAGCCCCTGAGCTCGTCAGAACCCTTTGCAGGACCCTCAGCAGGGCAGAGGGAGCCTGCTGGGTCCCTTACTCTCAAAGGAGCCAGATATTGGCATGGGGGGATACCTCCCTCTCAATGGTGCCTGTCTGAGGTGGGCTGAGGGGAAGTTTTATTTTGCTCTCCCTCCCAAAGAAATTTGTATGGAGGGCAGTGCCTGGGACAGCTTGGAGAAAGGGTTGCACTGACCAGGCATTAGTTTGCTTATGGTGGGAGAGGGACTGGAATCACAGCAGGTGATCACAGCCTTATTCATGTGTCTTGAGTTGCACAAGTATCATTTTCCCCACTGGGCATCCTACCTCCGCTGCTTGTTTGGTCACAAGGAGGAGGAGGCCAAGTGAGACATGCATTCCCCACATGCAGGCCTGTCCTGCCTGCACCCTGCCCTTTCCCTATTCCCCTGCTCTCCAAGGTGAGAGCAAGCTTTTGCTGGCACTGATTCCCACTTTCTCCCTGGCAGGTTTGCAGCATTAACTCTCGCTTTGCCAAGGTGCACATCCTGTACATCGGCTCCACACCACTGAAATCCGTCTTCCGGGGGACCATACGGTAAGGAGAGGGACGGTTCCTTATGGGACGCGGCCCAAGTGCCTCATCCTTATGGACGGGGAAGGCTTTTCTGGGCAGTGCAGCAGCTGCCCTGGCAGGATCTTTGCCCTGAGCACTGGGCAGGAATCCAAGGTGTCCTGGGAGCACCCAAGGAGGTCGGGGCAGCTCGTGCTGCAGGCTGCAGAGTTGCCTTCACTCGCTGGCACTCGGATCACTCCGTCTCCTTTTTCAGGAAAGAAGATATTCGAGCCACAGAGAAAGATAAGGTCAGTGAGGTGCTGCCTGAGGCTGTGCTGCTGCAGCTGCCCCGCTTTCTGCTGGTGGGGGGCACCTCTCCTGCTTCTGACAAGCACCCTGACACACTGGGCCGTTCTGCCCGCTCTTTCCCGTGCAGGTAGAAGTGTACAAGAGTTTCCGCCCCGGTGACATAGTCCTGGCCAAAGTTGTATCCTTTCCCCTTACTGCTAGGGACAGGTGGTTTGGAATCTCCTTTGAGGGGCCTTTCCCTTAACCCATGTCTGATCAGATCTCGCTGGGGGACTCACAGTCCAACTACCTGCTGACCACAGCGGAGAATGAGCTGGGCGTGGTGGCAGCACGCAGTGATGCAGGTAGGTATCTGGCAGTGCTGCCTCCTGCCTGCCTTTCCTTTCCTCCTCCATTTCCACATGGAGGAGCATGATTTCAGAAGGGGAACCCCTGACATGTGGTGTCCCAGGGATGCAGATGGTGCCCATCAGCTGGTGTGAGATGCAGTGCCCACGGACACACACCAAGGAATTCCGTAAGGTGGCCCGTGTGCAGCCCGAGTTCCTGCAGACCTAGCAGCCATGAGGACCAGAGCAGCCAGCGGGGTGGCCCAGCCAGGCCCTTGGCTGGCAGAATCGATTTTCAACTTTCAGATAATAAATATTTTTCGAGAGCTCTGTGCTCTGACCACTTACAGCCCAGAGGGGGGACTGGGGCTGCACACAAGCTGCTCTGGCTCCCATAGGGGAGCTGCTATGGGGCAGCTTCCACAGTACCATGCCATGAAGACGCACATGTTCCCAGCCCTGTGGTGCTTTCACAGTGATGTGAACAACCCAGAGCTCTGGGCATTCACTTCACCAGGCTTCCACACGCAGGGAGCAGCTCTCCTCCCTGCCCTACCCGGATAACTGGTGCGGGGCAGCTCTGCTCAGCCCAGGGCGTTGCGTATCCTCCTGGCAGTTGCCTCTGGGTGTGCCCTAAAACCACAGCATGAGGGCTGGGTGTCACCCTCGAGCCAGATTGCGGAGCTGAGCTTGGCTCCCAGCTGCTGCCTCACACACATGTGGTGCTGGGCAGGGAGGGAGGGAGCCACACGCATCCGGGCACAGCAATGCTCAGACCCCCCTGTTATTGCGCATTACTCCTTTATTGAAGTGGAACAAGACAGCTGTTAACGTTGGACAGTTACAGGCCCCTCTGCGGCCCCAGGCTCGCAGCATGGGCAGTGGGGGAGGCCACAGCAACAGGGCCACATACACACAGGTGAGGTGGGGACAGTGACATTTGCTTAACTAGCAGGACTGAGATGGGCTTCAGCTGGGGGAAGTATGTGGTGGGCATGAATCTCTGGGCGACAGGCTCCCTTGCCCTTGTCCAGAGGCAATAAGTTAAAGCAGGGGCTGGCAGAGCTACGTCCAGGGTCACAAGTACCACTTGCACCAAAACACAATCCCTTCAGCATCCACACGTCCCAGTCAAACCCACAAGGGGATGGGGTCCCCACCTTGGTCGCTGCCTGCACTGTGCTCACCCCACTGCTCCCAGGATGACTAAACCAAGCAACAGTAACTGGGTGACAAGAGCTGCCAGGAAGCAAAGCAGAGCAGCCTGGCACACTGAGGGATCACTCAGCACATCCCCCTGCAGACAGGGCCCGAGGGCTGGGATCTTGGCAAGGAGAGATGTGCGCTTGCTGCCTGGCAGAGCCAGCACTCCCTTTCACACAGCCCTCCACACACAGCCCCTCACCCCAAGCTGTCTGCAGAGGGGAGCCTGGTCTCGAGGGAATAGGGCTAATCCTGGGGAGCTGCTCCAGATCTGCAGCTCCAAGTTCCTACAGCTGTGGGGGGTGTGCACAGAGGGGAGGAGGGGGCGGGGGCCTCTACTACTTGCTAGCCTGCTGCCTGCTCTCACTTCTTGACCTTGCCCTGAGCAGCAACAGCCTCCATGGCCTTGCGCACTGTCTCCTCATCCCCCAGGAACTGCATGGGCTTGACAGGTTTCAGGTTCTTGTCCAGCTCGTAGACAATGGGGATGCCAGTGGGCAGATTCAGCTCCATGATGGCCTCTTCTGACATACCTGCAAACGCAGACGTGCTGTTACTTGTGGCCCTGCCCACACCAGGGGAGACCCTCGTGATACCTCTGCAGGGCTGACATACCTTCCAGGTGCTTGACAATCCCACGCAGGCTGTTGCCATGGGCAGCAATAAGGACTCGCTTGCCCTCTTTGATCTGTGGGACAATTTCCTCATTCCAGAAAGGCAGAGCCCGGGCAATGGTGTCCTTCAAGCTCTCACATGTTGGCAGCTGGTCCTCTGTCAGGTCAGCATAGCGACGGTCCTGGGGGTAACAGCCATGGTCATGCAGCAGCCCAATGCGCCCAAGCAGTGTGGGAAGGCAGTGGCAAGGCCTTTGTCCCTCCCCTATACTCTCCACCTGAGCACCCGATAGGCAGGCTTGGAAGCAAAGAAGCATGTTTGAGGCCCGAGGCTGCAATCAGGGCTGAGCCCCTCCCAGGAAAAGCCACATGTCGCTTGCTCTGGGCAAAGACACCAGAATAAACCTTCATGCACAGGTCATGGGACTAATCATTAACAGAGATATCATCCTCTCTGTTTTGAATCTGTGTAATGCCCAGGGGTTCAACTCCCCTGGGAGGGTGCAGGATAAACAGCCCAAAGCCAACAAGCATCATGCACAACCACCGGGCTGCTGCAACAGAGACAGAAGAAACCTTGGGGAGGAAGCCACATCACCCTGCAGGGACCTAATGGGGCTTTTAGGAGCCTCCAGCAAGGCGGACTAAGAGCAGCGGGTCTTACCTTGGAGATGGTGCTGTAGAAGGGGTGATCGGACTGCATGGGAGGCGGAGGGATGTCGTACGAGCGCCTCCAGATCTTCACCTGTGCCTCACCATGCTTTGCCGCCGTCTCAGCCTTGTTCAATCCCGTGAGAGCCCCGTAGTGCCTCTCATTCAGGCGCCAGGTTCGGATAACGGGTAACCACATCTGATCGATGGCATCCAGGACGGTCCACAGGGTGCGGATGGCCCGTTTCTGCACCGAGGTGAAGCAGATGTCGAACTCATAGCCGGCATCTGGAACAGGAAGGAGCGGGGGGGGCGGGCGACACCGGGGAGGTTAGAGCCGGGCCTTACGCAACCAGCGAGGTGCCGAGCATGGCAGCCGCACCGCGCGGCTACCGGGCAGCGGTGGCAGGGACGCGATCGGTAACGGAGAACCGGCCCCCCCGCCCCGTTACCTGATACTCCCCC
>JBCJKH010024115.1:12513-33402 GCA_039877255.1 Loriculus beryllinus | reverse complement strand
TGGTACTGCATCTGTCCAGCATTAGATTTCTCCCCTAGCTCTTTCTCTGTGGGAACAGAGTTCAAATGTTGGTGCTGAAGACTGCTGCTCAGCCGAGAAAGCCAAAATGGATTCAAATGACATCATATCCATGCACCATTTAGGGTTTGCAAAGCCCCTCTTTACTTCTGCATCCCTTACACAGGGCATTGGAGCCTGAAAACATGAGAAGCCAGCGCCCTGCTCTGCCAAGGACCATTAGCATTACGGTAGGAAAGGGGATCAGAGAAGTGTTTCCCACAAAGCAGAAGATTTTAAAGCTTTCTGAGAACAAGTGAGCAGAATGTTTACAGGCTGTGGCGCTGCCTTCCTAAAGGAAGCACCAAAGGCCACTGGTGCCCGGGAGGCTCTGACCTTTAAAAGGTTGCAAGGGTTGAAGAAAGTCTCTAAGGAAGCTATACGACAGCATGAAGGCTAAACACACAGCAGCATCCTTTGAGATATACACTAGTGTGGTACACTAGAAAGACAGGTGATTTAGGTGAACACTAATTCCTGTGATCATAGTTCTATGACAATTACTTATCGTGTAAATAGTATACAGAACATTGTGAAAAAAGCAGTTCCCTGTGGGGCAAAAGTGATTTAACAACCAGATGCAGACAGCCTCTAAGAAGAGTAAGGTGGAAGAATGTTAAGGCTGTGAGACATGTAGATGTGAGGGGAAAATAAGTAATTTTCCTGCCTAATGCAGGATCTTCGTCCACACTCATGCAAAAGAAGTGATATGCAAGTCCTATGCTGAAAACAGATTCCTGTATCTCAGAAGGCAAGAACAGGATATAATTTTCCTTTCTTGCCCTTTGTAAGGTATCTAGTAGAGTCAGACAGGGTTGACTAATAAATACTTCTTATACTTCAAGTATTTCCTGTAACACCTAAGGTTATTATCATTAGTATCTAAGAATGTTAATAAATAATTTCCACATGCTGTAAACAGCACCTGGTCTGTTTTGCATACTTATGCTGCTGAAGTAGGTTCTGCTGCCATAATCCCCATCTGAGTAGGCTGTCCGTGCTGCCAACATCAGTCCTCTCCTCGGCCGCCAGGCAGTTATAACCAGCACTTACAGTTCTGTTTGCACTTTTTTCATTCCTCTGCAAATTCACACCCTCAAACACAGACTCTGCTACTGAACAGCCAACATCCTCTCTGGTAGTAGCCATGAGGAAGGCAAAAATGATTTCATTTTTGCTTCCTAGAAGAACATAGCTTTCTGTGCCAGCAACGATGGGACTCAGACAACCTCTATTTCTGCTACGGACTTTCCGAATGGCTTTACACAACTGTCTACGTTATGTCGCATTTCTGAACTACAAGATGAAGATACTACTTTTGCCTTCTTGCCTTTTTTGTCTTTCTTCAGTGTGTTTTTGTGTGGGATGAAACCACCTTTTTTGACACTCATAGAATGCAAACATGCTGACCCTTGCAGTCTGTTACAGCTTCTCACTAAAAAGAGTTCATTTTGTGGTGAGAAATGCTGCACTGGGGAGAAGGGAATGTTATTACTTCCCTTTCCTCAGTAGCCTGCTTTATGACAACAGCATCTGGCCTGGCAGGTCTCCCTCATAAAGGGTAGCAGGAGCGGACTGATATAATGGGAGAGGTTACATTTGAGTTGCAGTCTGGCCTGTGGTGCTCTGTATCAAACCTTTGCCCTCTCACATTTTTAAGGTAAAATGAACAAAGTCAAAATACTAACACAGTACTCCTATGCCGTATGGACTGTCCTGTCATTATTTTACTCCTGGGATGTGATAACAGGAACTACCTCAAGCACCAAATAAGTAATCTTCACTAAAACAATTGTCCTGTAATTGCTTTCAGAAGCAGTAAAAGCAACCCTCTGACTTCTGCACAGCTAGGAAAAACACTGCAAGTAATTTAATAGGCATATCTCAGGACTCCAGAATAGAGCTGTATCATCATTCCTCGTGCTCAGCCTCCATCAGCTTTCTGATGTAAATCTTCTGCTGCACTTTATTTTCAGTTCTCTGAACCGGCTCATTTCACAGGAAGGGAGAACCATGCCTCTAGGAAGCAGTATGAAAATGCATTACATAAATGACAAACTGTAAGAAGAGCCTGAAGGGCAGTTGAGAACAAGCAGAGGCATTCCTGTGAGCTGTAAAGCATTGCTAACAGTAGCATTAAGGAGGAAGTTTATATGGAATAGAAATATAGTCTCTGAAGATGCCTAAAAGCCATACAAATCAGTTGTACAGCTGCTAAACTTCATTTTGTCAGGATGCAGCAAGGACAAGCTCTTCCCTAATGGACAAGGAGCTAGGCACAGTAACAAGGCTGGTAGTGCCCTCAATACCTGAATAAGGCAGACACAGAGAGAGCAGCACATTTGATTAAGTATCCAGGTCATCCCGCAAGTTGTGGCAATGGTGCAGGTCCAAGGTCAAAAGAGAAAACTGATCTACAGATGAGGTCTGGTCCAGTAAGAACAGCCAGAGTCAGACACAGCCTATTAAGCACTCATCAGACCCCACAGAGACAAGACAAACCTATGAAGCCAGAAAGGCAGCCTGTAAGTCATGACTGGAATCAATAGCCAGATAAGACAATCACTAAGCTAGAGACTAGCACTCCTACAGCAGAGCTTTTTACAGCTCTAATGTTGTGACAGTGCCCAAAGTTCCTTTACTAACAGACTAACTGGTACTCTCTTTGCTAATTACAATTTACATTTCAAATAAGAAAATAATATGTTATGAGAAGGAATAGAAACTGTTGTTGATGCTTACTTTGGATTACAACAATGGTTCTCAGCCCTTCTCTGCTGAACCAGACTGTCCATTAAGATGTCAAGAATCTCACTGCAACTCCCACCTGAGGAACTTCTCTAAAGGATGAGTGATTTTGAGATGCTGTTCATGGGGTTCATGTTTCAGATATTTTTATGTCCCAGCTCTCCTGATCCGTACTTTCAGAATATTCAATCTTTTCTCCAACAATTAATAAATTATTTTGCTGCTATTTTTAACTCTTGCTATAATCAAACTGATAAGCTGGCTAGGAAAAACATATGCTATTGTTCTAGAAAAGCTGAACCATTTCCAGCCACAGTAGAACAGGTGGCTTGAAGAAGTAACAGAAACAGCATGTGCTTCTCTTGAAATTAAATTTCTTAAGAGATCTGTTTAGTGATTAATCAGACTCTAACAGATAATGTAATAATTTTAATGAATGGTAGGTAAGTCATGGTGTAACTTGCTTTTCAAGCACTGAGTATTGCTCAGACCAAGTGAAAGTAGGAGAATATAGTAAGAATATATAGTAAGAGGAAGTATACAACTAAGATTATATCAAACATTACTTCAAAAGTAGAACCAAAGGACAGAAGTTTGAGAAACATGGACTTCCACAGGTTCCATTAAGGGAAAGAACAGGTCCAACATTATTTTTCTATAAATTCAGAAGGTTCTTGTATACCTTTCATGACAGCTTATAACAAATAAAAGGAGAGCGGTGACTACAGAGGATGAGATGCAGAACAAAAGAACAAGTCTTGGGCTCTGCTAAAACAGTTTTTACTGTACTATATCAGAAAGTATTTCTTACTTGGAGTTATCATTTCACTTAAAAAAAAGGTATTTCCTATAATGTAACAAATGTACACTGGATGTTCTGATGTAGAACACATTGAGACAAGGCATTGTGGTTTTGTCATGTGATAAAATAGGTTGTCATTGAAGTTATTGTGCCTTATCAATGCTTTCAAATTAAAAATTCATAGCTATTCAAATGAAATTGTATTCAAAAGAATAAAATCTGCCCTCTAATTTCATGCAGAACAAGCTATCCCCCACACCTTCCTTACTGGTTACTTGAAAGTAGTTTCTTGTGAAACAGATAAGACCCTGAGTCCTGTCCCAGAAGATAGCTTATCTTGCTGTGATTGCATTTATTTGAACAATGTTATCAAATGAAAGAACATGCACAAACCCAGTTTCATTGTTTAATGTTCAACAGACTGTATTACACTGTAAAACAGATTCTGTGGTAGTTCACTAAGCATCACCAAAGCACCCCTTAACTTAATGCTATCTGTTAAAACAAAGTACCTCCATTCTCCTTATCCAACTTCCAAAACCAGAATGATATTTTAGATCTAATTTACAAATAATCAGGTCAATACCTATTTAGCAAAACACATATATCCATGAAATAGCATCTACATAGTTACATTCTTCTAGCACTGGGTGTGGACCTTTTTTAAACTGTTAGTTATCTTTCAGAGTAAGCATAGGCTTTCCCAAATGACTGTAATTCAATGAGTGTATTATATGCAGCAACATGCTGAAATATGCCTTTACTCTGTGGGGGAAAACCGTTTTTCCTTGTTTCCATCTTATCATTAAGTAATGTTATACTCTGCAATGGAGGTTTCCTTCATTACCTAACAAAAAGTCCCTAAGTCTGCGCCAAACATAGCAGTGAAAGCTTTTTAAGGATCTTGTTACCAAGTATGTGTACTTGTTAACTTGCTGGGTGTGCAAAGGACTCCTAAACACAAAATTAGAGTGGGACTGGCAGATATGAAACTCTGAATTATTCCAAGCAATGACTGTTAGGCTCCTAGAGATTAGTTTGCTTCAGGTGTGGTCCATCACTTCCCTGTTAGGAAAAATAGCTTGCTTTTTGCTTTTCCAGTTTCTCACAAAACTAAGTATTTATTCTTCCACAAGGACTGAAAGATTGCAATGATGAAAGCAGAACTAAGAAAAAGAATGAATGAGAAATACTACTTGGGAAAACTGAAGGAAGGAAGAAATGAAGGATGGGATTAAAATGGAAGGTAAGTTAGGTAGGGGTGAAAAAGAACTGAGCAAGGTGAAAAAGGTGAGAAAAGGAATTACTTCATCACTAAAGCAATATTTATAGTGCAACAAGAACGGCGTAACTTGGGTAAATGAACTGTTGCTTGAACTCTCAAGCTTTCACAGGAGCTTAAATAATTCTGTGTGTATTTTTTTGAGGCCATGCTACTGTTGATTTCTCCCAGTTATAATCACAATTTCTTTTCAACAGGCCTCCAACCCTCAGTATGACATCTTGAAAACTGGTAGATTGGTATGTACAATACTATATAAAGTGATTCTTCTTTTCACATGCTAACTCCTGAAAGAACACAACCCCACTCCAGTGCCTACTGTTATGGGATTTAATACATGTGTGCGCAGGGGTGGCTGGACCTCTTACGACTGAGAACTCACCTGAGAGGTTTTGTTTTTACTAGAATATGCTTGTGAACTACAACCACACCTCTAGGGCTTGAGTGCTGTAAATAATTCATTTGTTTAGGAAGGTTCTATGCTAACCAATGAAGTGGGCATATCAATATTTACTTTCATAACCAACGAAGGGGCTGTTAAAGCTAACAAGGCCTTAATCTACCACACACATAAACATCATTAAAATCAATATGACTTAGCATATGTTTTAGTTTTAGTTACCATAAGCTTCATGTCCTTATCAGGTTTGACAGAGGTTAAATGATACCAGTTAATACTAAGTTATCACACTGATTCTTACAGACCTTCTTCAATCTTATTTCATACCTTATGATCTATAAGCACTTCTGGAAACTTGCCCAGTTTTTGAAACCACTTTTAATATAATTTGCTTTAAAAGTGAAATTAACCTTATTTGTTATTTCCAGTTAGAGCTCACACTCAGTTTTTAACCTGCCTTTCAATGAAACAGCAACTGATAGGCATAAATGGAAAGAAAAGAAAGGGACCAAAGGGATAAAACAAAAGAAAGCAAACTATAAGTGGGGCCTTAAGTTACTAAATCTCCTTTAGAGTAAAGAGAAAAGTAGTATGATCAGCATTTACGTTAACTTTTGGAGGTCTCAAATATCTGCTGGTTCCATGTAAAAATATTTCACATGGAATTTCAGAACTCTTTTTTTTTTTCTCATAGAAAACTATCTTAAAAGTTTTTTCCCATTCCTGGATAGAGGGAATGAGAAACATACCTCCTCCCATTCTGTTTCTATGCTACTTGTTAATAGGCATATCTGTCCTTTGATGAGTAAAGCCCAGAAAAGACCTTTTTCATCTGCCTTGGACATTCAAAGGCCATTCTTGTCTAAGTATTTATGTTCTTCCAGAGGAGTCACCCCTTTAAAGAGATGATTTCTATGACAGACTTGCTTTACAAATTTGTAATCCTCTCACATAAGTGTTATGCCAAAACCATTAGCAAGATCAACATATTTGGTTTCAGTACATATTCCTTAAAAAAATACATTTGATTTGACTTACTAGTCTTATCACAGCCCTTACAGCTTTTTTCTTTCTGTCTGAAGAGTAAGAAAAAACATACAAAAATGCATTCCTGTAATGGGACAGACTTTAAATAGTCTAGATGCAATATATGAAGTTTTCTGGCCTTTTATCAAGCTAAACAGAAAGGTAGCAACGTGGCATAGCCACCGTATCTCATTATTTCCCACATTAACTTCTTGTGCTAGTTAGCTTTACTACAAAAATTCTAAATAGTTGTCCATTAGCAAAAGGTAGTCCAACTAGATATTTTCCCAATAATTTTAATAATGAAATCCTTAAAAACCCTCTGAATATCTGTATTATTTCACAATATTTTTGAAATAAATGTATTCTTAGTTTAGAAGCTTCGTGCAAAAATATTGACTGGGAACTTACCAAGAGACTTATTTTGACTTTTTTTTTCATGAAAAAACCCAGAATTTATGCTTCTTATACCACTTGAAGATATAATATCAGTTTTTCCACAGTCAACATTATCCATTCTCTGACTAGCTCTAATGTTAATGTTTATGCAGATTACTTTTAGGAAGTAAGCTTCCCACACCACTAATGACTTTTCAGATCCATTAGTCTGTTATGTATTATTGACTTCAAGCATTACTGATTAATGTTTTAAGTAGATTTATTTCTGCTCCTAGACAGTAAAGGACTGTCACCTCTTGTTACTGTTGTTAGATGAATGTCTCTGTTTTCTTTATACAGTGCCTTGCTGTGTCTCCTTTCATTCCCCTGCTTGTCTGTTCTCCCTGCCACTGAACTGTTCTCTCCTTTACTATGTTTTTCTAATACTCACTTAAATGTTAGGTGCTTTCCATCTACCTTCTATGCAAGAGGAATTTGCGCTGTACTTGGAAAGTATAAAGTAGTTGAAAAAATGGAGAATCCATCCATGTGCAGCTGTGTTTTTTCAAAGTTAACAGGGTGGTGTTTCACATTCATTGCTCCTTTCAGAGCCTGACTCTGCCACTGGCCACAAGATGCTCTGTGCCTGGACGCTACTGCTCTCCAGAGACCAGTCTGCTGTTGGCAATGTGAAGGCTCTTCAGTCACTTTGACAGCTGCTCATCCCACCACTTCCAGGTTCCAGATTCTTTGCAGTGTCCAGGTGTATAGGTTTATTCAGTTCTGTATTTCTCACATTTCATTCAGAGCAGTACGGTGCACTCAGGGTTTGTGACTAAGCCCCGTACAACCACATCCAGCTCTTCAGTCTCTTGTACTCAAAAGGTACAAATTCCAGTAGCCCTTACTTTTTTAACTAGTAACTTATACATTGTACATGTTCCCCTAGCTATCATTTCCTATTCTGCACTTTTGACTTTTGGATTACTTTATACACTGAATACATACACTTCAGTCATCAGCACCTCTGTTCAGTACAGATTATATATCTTTGGTTATTTTCTGCATGGTATTCCTACCTGTGTCCAATAGGTCTTTGGTAGACCACAGACATTTCACTCATTAATGTAGTATTTAACACCTGCTCTTTTAAGTCCCCTACTATTTTTGTTGCACAGATATGTCTTGGTTTTGTCTGGGATAGAGCTAATTTTCTTCCTAGGAGCTGGTGCAGTGCTGTGTTTTGGCATTATCTGAGAACAACAATGACAACACACCGACAGTTTTAGCTGTTGCTCAGTAGCGTTTACCCAGCTCAAGGACATTCCAGTCTCTCGTGCTTTGCCAGTGAGGAGGGGCACAAGATGCCAGGATGGAGCAGAGGCAGGACACCTGACTCAACCTGGCCAGAGGGGTATTCCAGACGACAGCATGTCACGTCCAGTATATAAACTGGGGGGAGTCACCCAGAACAGAGTGATCATTGCTTGGGTCAGGCTGGGTATTGGTCAGTGAGTGGTGAGCAATTGTATGGGGCATCACTTGTGTTTATTGTTTTGCTTGGGTTTTTTTCCCTTTCCCCTTTTAGTTTTATATTCTCTCCCCTCGTTATTTCCCTTATCATTATCATTAGTAGTAGTAGTAGTTTTATATTATACCTTAGTTACTGGACTGTTCTTATCTCAACCCACAGGGTTTACATTCTTTCGACTCTCCTCCCCATCCTGCCTGGAGATCAGGGAGGGATGGCATGAGCAAGTGGCTGCGTGGTGCTGAGTTATTTCAAGGACAGATTTTTTAAGTACTATATTGTGGTGTTTGGGGGAAATCTTACTCAATGCCAGGTTATTGAATGTCTGTAAGGTTTAGTCACCAAAATTAATTCTCAAAAATGAGAAAGTGCCACCTCCATCAGTTGTGGGACAGAGCAATACAAACATCATATGCCTATGTAAATAAAAGATTGGGACTTTATTATAAAAGATATTGCAAGTGGTTGTAAAAGAAGAGTTATAATACAGAAGTCTTAAATGTACCTGGTTTCCCATGTCTGAGTGGTGGTTTTCTGTTAGACCTTGTTACCTAATAGCCATTATTTTTCTGCAAGGAGACTGAAAGCCAAGCACTCTGTATGAAGCGGAGCACAAAGTTCCTCAGGTGAGGACAGGTTGTTAAAAAGGTTTTCTTGGTAATGACTGTGGAAGAAGAAGAATGAAATTAATTTAAATCAGTTGAGTAGTATCTGTCTTCTGGTATATAAATCAGTCAGTGTAAAGTTGCATCCTGAATTTATACAGTGTCAATCTCCCGCCTCATACAATGCTAATTCATTCTTTCCTTGGCACTAATACCTTTTCTTTTCACTCATCACCTAATGATAATACATTATATAACAGAAGGGGGAGAGTGGTTATTATCTGATTTCTGTTAGCATTAACATTTTCCTCTTGTTGGTTATTTCCCCAGCTCCTGGACCTTATGAGAGATTTCAGAATACACAAGAGGACATTTAGGCACCCTGTTCCCATTTAAGGCGCAACCCATGAAAGATTATGATCTAAAACTACTTTGTCTCTCTAAGTATATAAGCTACTCAGCATGTACTGTCAGAGCTGTATGGTTGCAAAGCAATGTATTTCTAGGTGTATGGCTAGAAATACAATTGTCACTTGCCCAAGACATTTTGGACCCCAAGAGTCCAACAGAATCTTGAAATACTACAAACACTCAGCTTTAGGAATATTTTTTCCTTCTTTCGTGCTTTTCTTTGCCTATCCTAAAACAGGAAGTCAGGAATAATCAGTGCAAAGTCTTTTGAACTCCATCTCCAGACCTATGAGAACAAGCCTTTGATTTTGAGGTAAATACATTTGCTATTGTTTATTGTTTATTAATATTGTTTATGAATACATGAACAATATTAATTTTGAACATATCTATTTGCCCCCAGGTAAAGAACTATAGAAAAAATGCATGCCTTAAGCTTTAGGATTTCTAGCTGACAACTTAACTACCAAACCAAAAGGAATAGTCAAAACATCCAATTTCTTTCTATCACTCTCCTGGAAACCACAAGGAAAACGCCACTTGAAATATAATTTCTCATTTTCTCACAGTCTCACTGTATTCCTCCTTGGTCAAACAAAGGAGTTCTGTGGTATGGACAGAACACAAGGATCCATTCTTATTCAAACCTGGTTTGTCCCCTTGTATGACAAGACAGTGTCACCATTAATGAAAGTCAGACCCTCAGATAAATTCAAATTTCAAATGTCGAGCTGGGGTGCTTTCTTGAAAAGCACGTGGTGAACTGTCCTTTTCCACAGCAAGAAAGCTTCACCCCAGTGCCTTTGCTGACCTCTGGAAACTCACATATCAAATTGCCTTCCCTGTCTCCTACTAAAGAAAGACTGATTTTGACCATGAATGGAAGATCTAAAGATACGGTTGAAAATCAGGAGTACCTGTGGCAGCTTGAGGGCTTCTATAACCAATGATCTGTTTGTTGCACATTTGTTTAGCAATAACACGCACCATGTCAGAACTGCATCGTCAGTTGTAACACAAGTCATTTTGTCCCTCCTTAGTATCTAGCCTGGCTTAACCCCTGCAAGTTAACTGACCTCGTTCTTTAGCTATAGCAGTAGCTCTTGTTTTTAGACTCAGTAATACCACTTTCCTATAGACAAACAACTGAAATAAGTCATCACATAAACATGAAAAGAGATGTGTTAAAGCAAGGTGCTTTTTCAAATGACACAATGCAATGACTCTGTCTTTGCATTAATTCTGTTATTTATAAGACTTGTTTGGAAAGTATTTCACTGGCTCCAGCACTGCTGATTTTTACTACTTTTTCTTGCAGACACGAAGATTGTATATAATTACTTTAGGAACAGACGCAGTAATTTTTGTGTATTACTTCCTTTTTCACTACCGCAGTAAGTCCCTTACAACTTATTTCTGCTGTTACTGTCCCATCATGAAGACTTTGAGGGTTTTATGTATTTAAGAAGAGATTTAATTTTTAATGTAGCATTCTAATCCACTGTTCCCCACGAATTACTATCTTTTGATACACAGAGCACAGTCACCTGTATAGTTTGAACGTACAACATTACAGTAATAAAGGCCAGTGAACTGGTATGTGAAGTAGTCCAAATAATGATTCTAAGTCCTGTTTCTTGGATCCACTAGTACTAATGAATAGAAAAGCCAGACCCCATCATAATGATATTTCTTTCCCATGCGTATTTCTCCCATAGCTATGTCCTGAGGGTGGATTCAACTCAGCTAACCTTAGCAAGAGTTTTACCCCTTGTTTCTGCTAGTCCTCTGTGCCCTCTCTGTGGTATAGAGATAGGCAGAGGCAGCCCTAGAGGGTGGCTTGTTCTGACTACTCTTAGACTACCTATCTCAAAATGGGATGAGTCACTTGATGGAGGCATTTAAAGAGGGCACACAGCTAGCTAAGACAACTAAGTTCCCAATGGCTGAGGGTGTTTATGATGACTTCCCACTTTTCTAAGGTCTGCATTATCTCTGCATAAGCATTTCTTGTCAATCATAAGAATTTTATCTCCTGTGATTGTAATTCTTTTTACAGTGCCAGGAAGCTGTTAACAGGGGCCTTGGAAGATGTCCAAATATTTCTGTCATTTCTCCTTAATGTGGATACAGATTCTTTAGCCTGAGAGCTGATTTTCCTGGAATTTCCAGTGCGTATGCTCTATAGTATCAGATACTAGCATCTGTGCTGGTCCCAGCTGGAGATTTCTTCTTACATGGGGTAAGATGAAAAGAAATAAAGCCATGTGAAAGCTACATATCAGCTAGGTAAATGCTTGCCTCTGTACAGCTTGCAGACAAGCTTGAAAACTGAATGAGTAGCATTTGGCAGAGAATACTTTCTTACAATACAGAGGCCAGTTATGTCAAAAAGACATAAGTTATTTAATTTGCAGAAGACATCAAATTTGCTGACAATAATAGAAAAGTGAAATAGGACAGAGGAAAAGAAATCTTTACATCTGGCCACAACAATTTTAGAGATTATGAAAACATCATCTTGCATAATATATACTACTTTCCCTGTTACTTTCCTTTTGTTTAATATAAACTGTTGAACATATTGCAAAGGAATAAACTATCTTCTAGGCTTCACGAGAAATTGCCCAAGCCACAGCTGAAAACCCTCTAGTATTATTCCAGATTTGTATTTAGAGCATCATTATTTTCTCAGAAGAAACTTTACCCGGAGACCACTTCAGTTGCAACACAGTACTTTGCTTCTGAGATTCAGTAAAGGAGAAATGAGAAATTCACACTGTATTCTTTTACTCACACTAATGTTCTTTACCCCAATTTGTTAAAAAAGGACAGAAGAAATGTCAGCTTTTTTGTACCTGCTTTCTGTACTAACAACTCACGCTTAGGAAAAGCTGTCAACTGATCAAGCCTCTGGCAAAACATGGCAAACATCTGTTGTAAACAAAACTTTTGGTAGAATTCTAGATATAGCAGTCTAGCAGGTTTCTGCCTTAACTCTCCAACGCAGAGAAGTTTCTAAAGAGTTGGACTACTGTGTAATTAAAGACCAGTGACTGTTTCCTAAAAAAGGAAAGACAAAGAGGAAACTTGGCTTCTTTGTCCCATGCAGTCAAGACAAAAGCACCAGATGCTTAAGAGAAAAATTGTTCAGAGAAGGATGGAAGGCCTGAGAAGATAATCATTATTTCACAGCCATGGCTGCAAGGCTCTGGTTTGGAGAAGACCAAACTGTCAGGCTGAGATGCTCCTTAACTACAGGAACCCAAGTGCTGCAGGAGGACAACCCACCTGAAATTCAGGTTCAGTTTGACATTGAACACGGTTTAAGTGCTGATCTGCACATAAGTTGTCACAATAATTATACTGCTTTTACTTTACTTCTCTTGGTATGCAAGTACAATATGTAGATACTCCTACTCTTTTCATCTTAAAATAGTAAATCTTGAATCAGTATCATGTATAATTATTGTCAGCTAAAGAGGGACACTCATGCTTCCAAGAACATCTGCACATTACAGATACAAGGAATACGAATTACAGACTTTTTCTTTGGTACTCAGTCCTGCCCAGTCACTAGTATATCATAGAGAAACTTTTACAACACTTATTTTTCAAACATATTTTTAGCTGGGAAAAATAAAAAACTCTGTTAAGTGAGCATTTTCATGCCACAGTCATCATTACATTTTATCATATAAATTGCTAACCGGAGTACTGATATTTGAAGTCCTTTTAACAGTACAGAGCCAGCCAGCACTACCAAAGGAAACTGCTGAGTTTTATCTTGGCTCACACATCATCATACAAGTTGCTAGCTACATGTGACTGGAAACAGTTATTCCTAGAGAAATGGTATAAATCTTAAATAATCCAGCCCAGTTGCTGAATTCCAGGCACCATTTGTATGAGTCAACTGAAATGAAATACTTGTGTATTTGTGAAACCTAAACCCAATGACAGACAGCAAAATGTACCATCACAGGTATATGGAGTGTCTGCAACTTCATAGTAAAGCTGTAATTTTCCTTCTTCAAAAATTTTGCCAGTCTCCTAAAGCCCTGCATTATGATTCCCAATTCTTTTACTGAAACACAATCCCTTCACTCTTACAGAGAACCAAATGGTTTGTGCTTTACTCTGTCACACACACTGCCTACTGTTGTATTTAATGTCCTTCCACCAAATCTGGCCTCTGTTCAATGGAGAAACAAGTCATTATGACACTGGAAAATGAGCTGCAAATGATATCTGTAGGCTGCATTACCGCTGCCCCTCTCCTGTGTTTCTCCACACAGCACACCCTTCCTTTTTAATGATGGTACTCTTGTGTTTTATGTTTCTGGTGTATTTTCATGAATTCTGGGGAGAGATGCTATCAAGTCAGGAAAATATGCCATTACTTCTGTTGGCATTTGCTGTAACT
This sequence comes from Loriculus beryllinus, assembly GCA_039877255.1. NCBI lineage: Eukaryota > Metazoa > Chordata > Aves > Psittaciformes > Psittacidae > Loriculus > Loriculus beryllinus. The sequence goes on along the minus strand of JBCJKH010024115.1, from coordinate 19,736 downwards.
GTTACGATGAAAAGACAGGTTGTGCAAGCTCTGTATGTAAATATCTTTCATTAGATGAGCTGTCTCAATTGGAAAAGTTAGATCATTTTCAGATACACAAACTAATGTGTGGTAACAGGTTGGCAGGGTAGGTAAAAGCAGCAGCTTTCAAAATTAAGAACAAATTGCAAATAATTCCTCAAAGTTTAGTTAGCTCAGTACCCTGCAAAGAAGACCATCAGCATCTTTGATTCCTATATAGGCAGTTCCAGAAAATGGCATTAAGTGACCTCACTATAAGTATATAGCTAAAATGCCAGAACCAGTGTTTCAAAATCATAGCATCCTAGAATGATAGAATGGTTTGGGTTTCAAGATCTTCTAGTTCCAACCCCCTGGCATGGGCAGGGACACCTCACACTAGACCATGTCACCCAGAGCTCTGTCCAAACCTGGCCTTGACCACTGCCAGGGGTGGAGCATTTACCACTTCTTTGGGCAGCCCATTCCAGTGCTTCACTACCCTCACAGTAAAGAACTTCCTTACATCTAACCTGAACTTCTACTGTTCAAGTTTAAACCCATTACCCCTTGTCCTAACTCTAAAGCCTCTCCTGAAGAGTCCCTCTTCAGCATGCATGAACACAGATGATCATTAAAGGCTTGAAAGACCCAGTTCCTTGTGGGTTATTATTTCTCATAGAATGATCTCTAATATGACCTCTCAACACTGATCATTAAGCAAAATTTGCAAAACACCTTCCATTTGGGGATCATATATATTAATACTCTACTGGATACCAAAAATTCAGAACTCAGCCCCAGTGCAATGCTTTACCCTGTTGGGTAATGGCTGGAGAATGCAAAATAGTTGCTCTTTTTTAAGTCTCCCCTCCATTTTTTTCTGCACTCAAGTGAATCATGAAGAACCTTTTACTGCAGTAATGTCTAATGACTGGAGGTAAGAAATTCAGTAGAAGCATCATCAAAGCACAAGAAAAGCCTGAGAAATAGCAGTGATTAGAAACTATTCCCAACATAATGGATGTTAATGTTGCATTACTCTGCTACATTTCTGGTTTTATTCAGCCTCTCAGTTCTAACAGCCTAATTCTCATACAAAAAACATGTTCCTAAATCTTCAACTAGTCATTCTAGGTGCTTCAGTTGCAGGCACTTCTCTCTAATGTGAATCTTAAGAGTCCTGGTCATCAAACCTTGAAAATCGAAACATTTAATAAGGCTATTTAGGATCTATTAAAACCAAACCAAGTCAAACCAAAACCAAAAACATTGCATTAAAATCTGTGAACCAAAAATTCAGTTTAAGAAGATTGATTTCTCTTCCAATCATTAGGGGAAAGGAGGGAAAGGGAGCTTGTGTCTCAGCTGGTTTATTCAGGCAACTTTTTTGAAAGACACTTGCATATCATGAAGAAAGTTGCTGAGCGGAGATGAAAACTGGTGTTGCAGTATGACTGTGTTTTAAATTATACAAAGCTTTCCAAGAGAGGCTGCGTTAGCGTTCAGATTTCTGTGCTTCTGCTCAAACTAAAGTGTAATTTGGTTTGGACCAAAATAACTTGATGGCTCAGACTGCAGCCTTTCTTCTCTCTGACTTTTATGTTGACAACTTGAAACTATATTCTTACTTATATTCAGAATTCTTTTATAAACCCACGAATGCCCCATCATTGTTTGATTTAGATCACTGAGATATGATTTGAGAGGCACAAGTTTGCTGAGCTGCATACTGTAGACACTAAAAGAGTATTCTAGGGAAATCTCACCATAATCTTGCATTCTTTTCCAGCATGCTGCTTTCAGCCACTGGATGTTGGGTTAGACAGACCTTTGATTCAGAAGGGTCATTCTCAAACTCTTCTGTTCTTAGAGATACTTATTAAATACCAACATCTTTCTCTAATGCAACAGATAATTTACAATAAGTTGGTTTTTTTTTTTAAATCACTCATGAGATCTCTTGCTCTGATCTTCCAAAATGTCAGAAGATTCCAAACTTCAGATCCTAAATAAATGGCCAGACAGTAAATAGGTATTCAGGACTGTTTGACCATCTCAAAACATTCCCATGAGAAAAGAAATGCTACTCTTTCTGCTCTACAGGTATTGAACTTAAGTTGTAGGGGAACCAGGTCACTTGTTAAATTATCAAGAAGTTCCTCTGGAGAATGAGTCCTTTAGTGTTCAAATCAGGACAGTGAATGGAATAAAAGACCTCCATTGTTTTCTCATTGTAAAGCAGCTCTGGAGGGCTCATCCAGGAACCAGACTCTTGTCAAGTAACAAGTATTGCTAGGAAAGAAAGATGCTTTGGCATTTGTACAGTGCTTGGAAACTGTTCCTGTGGCAAAATCTTTCTTGGCCAATTTACATACTAGCTTTCAGTTGCTTTCTAACAGGTCCTCCAGCAGTAAGAGCTGTTAGTAGAGCTATGTTGGCTTGTGCTATCTGAGGAGTAGGTCCATTATAAAAATACAAAACTGCTTAATTCTGTAAGGGCAATTAGACCTGGAAGCTTATAGTATGTTTGGTGGAATATCTATTTTGGAGAAACGTAAAACTGAGTCCTAAAAGGTATATTGCTCCTCACAGGTGAAATATTTATGTTCAGGAAATAGGTTTGAGTTTCTTTGGTATCTAATTTCAGAATGCTGCAACAAGACTGTTTTTCTATTGTTTTTATGGAGTAATCAACATGATCATTGTTGACTTGCTGTCTGCAAGATACTAGAGCATGTTGAGATCACTGCAGTTGTCTGATGATAACCACTTCTGACTGCTGCACAAGGACATTTCTCTGTGAACTGCAAAATAAACAGACCTGTTCTCTCACTTTGAAAGAAATCCAAGAAAGTAACTCTACCGCAGGTCAATGAACTTGAAACCAAAAAGACTGAGTAGACTGTTAAGTATAGTCAGGAATATAACAGTAACAGTTTGTACTGATTGAATGGTTAGGATTTTTTGAACTTACCTTCACTTAAATTTTTGAAGACACAAGTGCCTATATTTGTCATTACCTCTTCTCTTGACAATTAGTTAATATAAGTAAACCCTGAAAAATGTAACATTTTCACCTCTCATGTCAAAGGCGGCAGCAATGCATTTCTTTAGTAAAATATTCTTTGTGTATTAAGGGCAAAGTCCTAACTTTTTGGCTGGGTAGAGATTTTTGAAGGGGAGCAAGAGAAGATGAAAATTTTACATTTTGTTACTAAAGCTGCAAAATAGGGTAAAAAGATGCAAAGAAAACATTTCTGTAAACAAACAGAAACAGGGAAAAATGCCTCTAAACGTCCATTCTTTGGAAAAATGCCTTTAAAAGTCTGTTCTTTATCGGGGTGTTCTTCAGTTTTAAGTCCCATTACTGATATTCTTCTTAGAAAAGAGTACACTGATTTTCTTACTAGGAAAAGAAGTAGCTGAATCATTCACTCAAAAGTGAAATAAGGTCTGTCTAAATCTGATGTCCCTCATGATGGGAACCACTTGTTTGTTTATACAGGGAGAGGTCAGTCACTTTCTACTGGTGGCATTTTGAAGTTTCAATTTGTACAAGGAGGAAACTGTATGGTTGTGTGCAAAATAGCTCAACTGCTTCAGTGAATGAGGCCCAGAAATTAAGTCCATATTCAAGCATGCATATTTTAATGTTATTTGGTGTTTCAAGCACATTTCTAGCCATCTCAAAAAACCAGAAAGAGTGCAGTATCCAGCTTTCCCAATCACATATATGAATTTCAGGATATTCTTTAGTGAAAAATTCTTACAGTAAGTAGAGAAGACATTTGTCTATGTTTGTCTGCTGTGCCACAAAATTACTATTCAGCTACGGAGGCAGCATCATCTGCAAGTCATAAACAGGATTGCCAGTTCCATATGGAGCAGGCAGAATTATAAAAGTAAAGTGAGAAATAATAGTTTGGCTTTCTACAGATCAGTGCCAGTGGTTTTATCACTTGAGTTCACATAGGTTTGCTTTTGAGATGTTTGCTTATTCAGAAAGCTTTCTCTTTTGCTTTTTAAACTCTGAAAACAATCTTCAAACAGATGTCCACACTTTTATTAAAACAAAACCACAAGCTTCTGTTGACTTTTATTGTAACCATATTGAGGTATTCACCAACTCACTACTGAACACACTGATCACCACAAAATTAAACACAATATAGTTGTTAAGGAAATTCATGACACTGGCAGAGAATAAAAGCCCACCATGTTCACATTACTCTCATGCCCAGAAATGTTAGGCAAATCAAAGCATTACATCAGCACAGAATAAAAAGTCTCTGCTCCAAAGAGCTTGTTATCAAGGTATAGGGAGACAAGAAGTGGAGGCATATTGGCAGGAAAGTAGCAGGTAACAATAATACAATATAGGTCAGAACTGAAAATATGGCCAGCAGGCTCCGTGTGCCTGCAGCCTAACTATTGTCAGTGTCTCCTATTGCCATTGCCACCAGCATGAGGAGCTGCATAAAGACAAGCAAATCATGCATGTTGGAAACTATGTTCAGTAAGTGATGGAAATGCGCATCGCTGTCTGACAGGATGTAAGAGCAGGCAAGCCAATGCTGTCTGAAAGATGGTATGTAAGCGGGAGATAGATAATCCATGGAGGCCCTTGGAAGTGAATACCAGCAATATATATCTGATTTAATAGAAAAGCAGGGTCAAAGAAGAGGATGCATAGCAATAACAGTCAAAGCAATGGGCTAGGAGAGGAACAGGATCAAGTTAAAAAGGGTTCAGACTGAGCTGGACACAGCTGTACTGGCACACTTGCACCCTGTCTGCAGCCCTGTGATAATTGCCCTGTGCATTCCATTAATTAAGAGCAGAGAAAAGGCATGTCATAGCAACTGAAACAGAAGTCAGTATGGATCCAGAGGAGGCATTTAGCAGAGCAGATATTAATAAAGGCCACACTACAGAGTTAAACAAAGAAGAATCTGTTCATTTAGAGGCCTCATGAATACTTGGGAAATCAAAGTCCAAGGTGATGACAGGCTGGATGGCAGCACTAGCAGAATAGTTTATAAAGAAATAGGCATATGGTTTTACACTGCTGTACACTGAAAAGCTCTAATTATAAAACTGCCATAGATTCTTTTCTAGCTTAAGCATTAGGTCTGTTTGATTTTGGATTTTTTGTGCAAGGTTTCAACTTATAGCAGGAACAAATACCTCATAACATCTCTTTTTTTAACAATCACGACAGAATTTCCTGCACAAATATTTAACAGTTGTAGTCTGAGCCAAATCCTGCTTCTGTTTCAGTTGTTGCTGGCCATCTTTTCTTGGGCAGGACACTTGCACGGAAAACTCTTACAGACTTGGCTAAAATATAATCTGGTATTCTTAATTTGCACCTACTGTTCAAGCTGTTTTCAGAAACAATTCAAATGCAAGATTTTGAAAATCCAGTGATGTTAGTGAGTGGTCCCTCCTCATTCTGCCCAAATTCCTGAAAGCAATGGGCACAGTGCAGTCTAGAACAGCAAAGCACAGGGCATCTGCAATAACTGAAAGCTGCTGAGACTTAAGCTGCAGTCAGTGCAATTGGTTTGTTGGGGTTTTTTCAGAATGGTATTTTTTTTTCTGATGGTATTTCTATAAAGGACAGGATTACTCTCACAGGGATGTTGTAAAACAAGACAGTATGCACCAGGAAAAACAATTGTATAACCATTGGGGCAGTATATATATTCTCTGCATATCGTTTGAAGACAATTGTTCTACCATCTAAGGACAAAGACGATAATTCTTAATACCAAGTGAGATCACACTTTGTTTACCTTCTGGTTATCATGAACTATTATTTCTCAAACCCCAGGGTTTTCATTTTGATTGCCGTGTGTGGGTACAAATTGCTTCTTATTATTCCTCTTCCCTTAGTCTTTTCATCAGACAGTCTCCTTTACTGTCCTCTATCTTACTTATCAAGATATTTCTGCAGCCCCTCACTGTGACAGCCTCTAGTCATGGAGTTCTATTTCAGAATTAACTACTACATAAGCACATAAGATTAAAAAAAAGCAAACAATAAAGAAAAAAAGGCACCAACTGTTCTTCCTGTAAGCAGTACAAGCTCTCTATTAATGCTGACCTAAACCTGGCACTGCTTGCTGTCACTGGCCACTGTGTGGACCGACAGTGGCAGTCACTACTTGACTGGGGGAAAATGCTTGATAAATAGAATTTCTCTGCAAATATTTCTATTCCCTTTTCTATCAATGCTCTTCTTTTTATCTGAGTCCTACCCTACCTCAGAAACACACTGTTCTGCTGGATCTCTGCATAAGAAAATATTTCATAATGCTTACTTCCAACAAAGACAAGGCAGCTTGGAGACCACCATGTGCTGATCCCACATTTTAGACCACTGCAAACTAAGCTGTCTGTTGTACAGACCTGATTTATTATGGGCAGGAGAGTAGTAAAGGAAGCTTAAATTTCATATACAATTATTGCCTGAAAGATGGGGAGGTTGTTCTCTTTGCAATGATACAGCAACTTTTATGTCATCTTAAAAGTATGATTTGTCCCTGCCTACAGTAGGCGCTAGACTGCACCTGCACAGCACAATCAGCTTTAGTTCCCAGGTGTGAAAGGGGCTGGATATGTGAGAGCTCTTATTTGGGAACTGGAAGTAGGGAAGCTTCCAGGTGAAATTATTTGAGAAATGTTTGGCTAACCAGAGTTCTCTTGAGAAGGGTAGGCTTTGCAAAGAGGTTAAGCCTTAGGAGATAAGGAAGGATGAATTCAAGAGCTCAGCCCACAAACCAAGGTAAGATTTTTCTGGAGGCACTGCAAATCCAACTTGGCTGATCTGGAGACCTCTCAGCGTGATTACTTTGTCTTCAGACTCTGTGAGGAAGGCCAAGAGGACAGAGGTGGGTTGGCCTTTTCAAGCTACCTGGCTTGGAAGACATAAACCACTAAAATAAGCTGGAAATACTCCTGGGGAAACTAAGGCAGAACACCTGCTGCATTGGGTCTTGCCATAGAGTGGCAGTTTAATGCCATGTTACAGAGCTAAATTCATGCTGTTGAAGGGATCACTGATATAATCTTTTCATCTCAGTGGAAAAAACTTAAATTTATTTTTTTTTTAAGTCTTGGAAAAAAAAAACTTGTGTTTGAATGGACTTTTCTAAACCATCCTTTCTGGTCTGGCTCTTCTGTATTCAGACCAGCCCTGAGATTCTCACTCTCCT
>JBCJKH010024113.1:0-17499 GCA_039877255.1 Loriculus beryllinus | reverse complement strand
GGGAGACGGGAGACGGGAGACGGGAGACGGGAGACGGGAGACGGGAGACGGGAGACGGGAGACGGGAGACGGGAGACACGTACGGCATGTGCGGGGCTTGGGTTGCGGAGGGGTCGGTCTCGGCCCCAGCCTCGGGGAGGGCCTGTGGTGGACGCTGAGGCCCACCCGTGCCGGGAGGAGCGGAAGGTCGCCGTGAAGCCTGGCCTGTTCTCCCCACTTTTGTGTATGAGTTTGGGGTGACCGGAGTGTGTCTGAGTGTGGGGTCGTTTGTCTGTGAGGTGGTGGCGTTCTCTAGCCTGGATGCGGGTGAGCGGAGGAACTGATCCTGCTCCCGAACATTGCTGGTGGTGGTGGCGTTGCTCATCTCTGCATCGTCCGTCAGGTGTTTTGAGTCGACAGCCAGCGCTGGGATAACAGGAGGAGTTGTTACAAATACCGCTGGATGTCGGCTGCTTACAGACGCTAAGTGAAAATGAACAAAGAGAGACAGATCGAAGATGATGATGATGATGACAGTGATGAGTTCGAAGCCTTTATGGAGAATTTTAACCAGCTCGAGCTGCTGGAGACACACAGGCATTTGATTCCTGTAGGAACTCAGAGCTGTTGGTCAGGACAGTCGGATGATGACGACGATGAGCAAGAAAGAAGTGAGGAGTGGTACGAAATGCAGGAAAAAAAGATGGAAAAACATCCAGAGAAGTTGCTACTCTGGGCAGCTGAAAACAATCGGGTAAGGCATTTATTCGATTCCTGTGAACCCCTGACAAGAATGTTATTTTGCGTATATTTGCAGTTTCATCCACAAACAGAAATGCACCTACACTTTCCTTTATTTCTTTAAACTATTTAGATCCAGTTTTGCAAGCTACTCTATGTAAAACATCTCCCTTTGTAGCCCCCACACAATAAAATATGTCTGGATCAAAAGCTTTGGGAACAAAAGCTTTGACTGCTGTTCAGACTGAAAGCAGTAGCGCTTTTCTTAAGCTTCTATATACAGAAAGCATGCCAGGCTCTTCATGGCAAGTCAGCCTTCTGCTGAGGTGGAGAGCGTGTCTCTGAGCATTTAGTTTTTAAAATCCATACGGACATAATGGGTGACTGTTTTCCTGTATTTTTACAGAAAATAAAGCTTTTTACTCTTGAGAGTGAGGGAGAAATGCCCAAGATTCCTGTTAGGTTATTATGCCTTTATGTACATTTATTTTTATTCATTGCTTTTCTTACATGCGCACAAGCTCCGTCTACAGTTCTGTGAAGGTACTTACGTCCTCGGAGTAAATGGGGAGAAGGTAGAAGTTAAAGGTACTCTTAAGGCATCACAACTAATGCTCATGTTGTATTTCTTAAACAAACAAACAAGAAAAAACACCAGAAAACCCTCAAAACAAAACTAACAAAAACTCAGCAACAATAACTGGTTTCACTTTAAAATTTCTTAACATAGAGCCATAGGACATTTTGGTTGGAAAGGACCTTAAAGCTCATCTGGTTCCAAACCCCTGCCATGGGCAGGGACATCTAGAGCAGGTTGCTCCAAGCCCCATCCAACCTGGCCTTCAATACTGCCAGGGATGGGGCAGCCACAGCTTTTCTGGGCAACCTGTGCCAGCGCCTCAACACCCTCACTAAAGAATTTCTTCCTAATAGCTAATCTAAATCTACCTTTTTTCGGCTAAAAGCCATTTTCCCTTGTCCAGTCACTACCTGCTTGTAAAAAGCCCCTCCTCAGATTTCTTATAGGCCTCTTTAGGTATTGTAAGACTGCTCTAAGGTCTCCCCTGAGCCTTCTCATTGCACTTCTAAGACTTTTTGAGACTGACAGAAATTGCTTTTCTGTAAAACTTTGGCACAGTAAAAGCTGTGCATCTTGCTGGCAGAGTTTCATACAAATTTGCCTGTTTTCTTCAAACAGCTGAGCACAGTGAAAAGGCTCCTTACAGAAAAGCTGGCTCCAGTCAACGCTCGTGATGAAGACCAGTACACTCCTCTCCATCGCGCTGCCTACAGCGGGCACCTGGACATGGCACATGAGCTGGTGGCCCAAGGGGCAGACGTTCATGCGCAGACAGTGGATGGTTGGACACCCCTGCACAGTGCCTGTAAGTGGAACAACACCAGTGTGGCCGCGTTCTTACTTCAGCAGGGTGCAGACATCAACGCCCAGACAAATGGCTTGCTGACACCATTGCACATTGCTGCAGGAAACAAGAACAGCAGGGAAACCCTTCAACTCCTGCTCATGAATCGCTACGTGAAGCCAGACCTGAAGAACAACTTGGATGAAACAGCTCTTGACATTGCCAGGAGGACTGATATATATCACTATCTTTTTGAAATAGTAGAAGACTGCATAAACGCTGTGTGCCCTTAAAAGTTGTGGTGACGCTTGTGAAAATGGGATGTTTGCTGCCTTCTGTTTGTGTCCTGCATGCTCATCCCTGGTGGTCTGTCCCTTTGCAATGAGGTTTTCATTTAGCATACTTCAGTATTCTTCTCAGGCAAAATGTCACTTCTTGCAGCTCTGCTCAGTGGTCTCGCTCATAGTTGGGAGCATTTCTACTGTCACTTAAGGAATTCAGAAAGTCTTGGTAATTCCAGTGAATTTCCTTTTAATTAGTGCATATTGGGAGGGGCCTTTGTAATTGGCCTGTACTATTAAAGCAGGAGAGAAAACTGGAATGTTTACTTGATGTGAAAGAATTCTGGCTTGGTAATGGGACAGCGCAACTTGAAAATTATTTTTTTGAGAAATTTAACTTTTTTAGACCTGCATAAAAGCTCAGAATGAATGTAACTTATTTGGGTGATACGCAAAACGTTCGATGATTTGGTGTAAGGCTTCTTATAAAATAAAATATTTAATCCTAAGGAGTTTGTGGTCATATTTTTATTGAAAGCACAATTATCAATGCAATTGCCTGTTCATAAATCAAAATCATTAATCATAGGATGACAAAGGAATTTTGTTTGGTTGGCTGGGTTTTTTCCTGGTACTTTCCAAGGAAGTGACTTTCTATGAAGATCCTGTTTATTTTTTGTTTGTGAATTAGATTGAGAAGTTTCAATGTCATGATTATGCCATAAATTAGAACAAATCAGCTTTGTATGGATAAACAGCCAACATACTGTTGTGTCTGACTGCTTACAGCTAATTTAGTGCAGGACATATTTCATAGAATCAGCTAGGTTGGAAAACAGCTTCAAGATCATGAAGCCCAACCTTTACCCCAGGACTGTTGAGCCCACCACTAAACCATGTCACTAAGTGCAAAGTGATCTCCCTTCATGCCTACCACTCACGATCACCAGTCACAGGTACCTCTCATCTGCCTCCTCAGTGACCCCACACTATATAGCTGCCACCTCTAACCCTCATAGCCATCCATCACAGCCCATGGCTACTCCTGCTCTCACCTCATGTTCTTCTCTCATGGCCATCCCACCTATCCTCTCGTGATCCTCCCTCATAGCTGCCCCTGCTCTCCCACCACGATCTCCCCCCACCCCTCATGGTCACCCCTCCTGTCTCTCCATGAATGTCCCACCTCACCCCTCACTGTTTCCTCTCATGATCTCCACTCACAACTGCCCCACCTCTCCCCTCATGGCTCCCCCTGCTCTCCCCTCACAGTCTCCCCTCATCCCTCATGGCCGCCTCTCCTGTCCCCTTACGATGTCCCCTCATGTTTCATGACTGCCCCACCTCTCCCCTCATGATCTTTCCTCATGGTCACCCCTTCTGTCCCCTCACAGTCTCCCCTCATGACTTCCCCACCTCTCCCCTCATGATCTTTCATGGCCACCCCTGCTCTCCCCTCACTCCTCATGGCCACCCCTCTCCTCCACTTTTGAATCCCCAAAGAGAATCCCTCATCCCAGCTCAAATACTTATAAATATTTAAAAACCTTGCTGATATTTCCCCCCAGAATTCCTTAATTTCCAGACTATTTTCTTATTCAACACTTTAACTTTCTGATCGCTTGGTATTTCTCATCCAAGGTGTTCACATCCAAGTTGGGCTTCCAGAAGTCCTGAAAATCATCAGCTGCTGTCACTTAACCAAACTCAAGGTGCCGGGGGTGGGTTTGTTTCTTAGGACTTGGTTTATATCTCATAAACTCTCACTGCTGTACACAAAGTCTTGGTTTCAAGGAAGCTACCGCGGGGCCAAGACTCCAGCGCAGGGATCAGGACAGCTTCTCTGTGGCAGCAGTACCGGTTGACTGAGTGCCAGCTGGTTTTCTTTCTCAGAACGGCTGCAAAACAAGGAGTCAAATCTACTTCAATCTTACAAACAGTATCTCAAGCTGTTTAATAACACTTTCATTTTCATAGAATCATAAAATAGAGTTGGAAAGGACCTTAAGATCATCCAGTTCCAACCCCCTCTGCCATAAGCAGGGACACCTCACACTAAACCATGCTACCCAAGGCTTCGTCCAACCTGGCCTTGAACACTGCCAGGGATGGAGCATTCACAACTTTTATTTAGAGACCTGTCTATTTGAAGTCTGGTCTCTTTTCAGCTTTGCATTTCCAAACCCTTTTATGTCTGATAAAATGGCTAGTGTCTGCCTGCTCTCCTAGCCTTCTCCTTTTTCCTTTTTGCTTGAGCAGCTTAGATGGCATTGACTCAGATTGTTTGTTACTTCACAGTTGTCCTGGCTATTGGTAGCAAAGATCATAAACCACCGCCCCAGGTCGTGCTCTGCCAGGACTCATCTGGGTAAGCACACTACAGATGGGAGTTTTAGAAATGCCGGTAGACTCTGCCATCAAGGTTTCTAATCCAGTCCTGCGTTATTAAAACCAAGCTAGTACTTTCGAGCAGCTCTACATCCTCCTCCCAGTTAAACTGGGCTATACAGTCTTTATTTCCATCAACCCACCACTGCCTCAGGTGAGGACAAACACCGCTTTACACAAGCACCGCAGGCCGGTGGTGACACCCCGGGGGTACAAAGTGTTCGTGATGCCTGTGCCCACTTCCGAGCACTCTGACTCAACCGAGGCTCTTCGGATGCTGCCTGCAGCTGTCACCCTGTGCCCCCAGCGGGCCTGCTGTCCCCTGGGGATACCCGCCTGTTAACACATGTAAACACTGTGAACCCCCAAAAGTGAGCTCAGATTCAGAAGCAATGCCACTAAAAAAATACATCGTTTGAAAAACACAGTCCTTTACTGAGAGTATGACAATGAGACTTCTCAATATAATAAAATGAAAGAGGAGATGTGGGAGGAAATGTAAATATCCGGTTTATTTTGTGCACTGCTCTCATTCCAACATTGAGAAAGCACCCAATTGGATACTAAGAAGTCTAAACTGAAATCCATGATGCTGGTGAAGAGTATTATATGGGTATGAGGGCAATTTTATGCAAATATATGCTGGAGGAGATGCATACTGGCCTTTGAAAGTAACCATGTTGCCGTATATAGAGAAGGGCCACAAAGACGATTGCTGTGCTGAGGCAGCTCTCCTACGAAGACAGGCTGAGAGAGCTGGGTTTGGTCAGATCAGCCTGGAGCAGAGAAGGCTCTAGAAGACTGTACAGCAGCCTTCCGGTAGCGAAAGGGGGCTACAAAAAATCAGAAGAGAGACTTTTAAAAGTCTCTCTTTAAACCAGCCCCGCTAGGACGGCGAACAGCGAACCTGCACCAGTCTGCCTCAACAAACGGCAGCCGACCCCCGGACAAGCCCGTCCAGGCGGAGGCCCAGCCCCAGCATGGCGGTGAGCGGCACCGCCCCGCCGGCCGCGGTTCCTCCCTGCGCTCCAGCCGCGCTCGCTCCAACCGGCAGAGCCGGGTCGCCGGTGCTGCTGTGGTAACCGGGCCGTTCGGCTCCTCCCTGCCCCGGCGCGGCGGCCATGAGGGCGGCGACCAGGGAGCTGCCGGCGGCGGGCGAGGAGGCGGGCAGCGATGTCGGCGGACGGGCGGCGGGAGGCGGGCAGGCGTGTGAGCGCGGCGGGGCTCACCGACCCTACCGACCGAGCGTCCATTGCGGCCTTTCCCCCGCATCCCCGGCTTCTCCCTGCCGGGGAGCCGAGCCTTCACCCCCGCAGCTCCCCACTGATCCTCCATGGCCACCCTGCTAGGTTTTCTCTCGCCTCCCCCAGCACCGTGCACCCGGCCACGGCAGTGCCCTCCCGGCATGAGGAGCCCTAGTCCCTGTATAGCTCCATGGAGATCTCTTTCAGCAGGCCATCTCCATGAAGACCTCTGTGCTTGGCCGTGGTTTGGGCTGTTCGCCATGGGTGGGCACAGTGGCCATGTCCTTGGCTCTGCCCGGGACATCTACCTCACCCGCTGCTAGTTGTGCCCACCATCACCCTGTACTGCTTCATGTCAGGGAGCAGGGCCCTGCATTTTGTAAACAACTTGTCTTAAAAGTGTATTAAGGACAGAAGTAAGGCAGCAAAAAAATGTATTCAGCAAAGCATGTCAGCGTGCAGGGGATTTAAAATAACTGGTTCTTTTGTAATATGTTTTGCTAACAGGGAAGAAGTCTGTGTATGTTGAACCATCTAGGAGAGTTAAAGAACTACTTGAAGAAGAACTTTATATTCAGAAAGAAGCATGTTATGTTAAACATCCAGTGGCAGGTAATACTCTATCAGCAAATGGCATAGCTGGATGCTACCATATATGTTCTCATGGATGTTACAAAGGCTTAAAGTACTAAAGATAATATAGAAACACCATAGAAAAATACTCATAACAGGAATGTATGAAATGAATGTATAACAAGCTCAGTATATAAATGGTATTTATAGCATAATGTCATATGTACAGCATAACAATATAAGATCAGATAGATGCTGGTGTACAGATTATTCAGCAAATTCCTTTTACTCTATATACATCTGGAGAATTAGAGGTGCTACCAAAGTGGCTGGGCTCGGATAAACAGCAGATGTCAGGTTGAATGGTTACTTATTTACACAGCTTTGATCATTAGTAAGTTTATTGGTTTACACATATTAGATGGTTAGTGCATTGTAACCTTTCCACAAAATAAATTAGCTTTTCTGTGTCACTTTAGTGGTGTTGGGTTTGTTTTGAGGGTTTTTTGTTAGTTTTCTTTGGGGGGTGGGTGGCTTTTTTGTTACTGTTCTCCTGTCTTTTGATGAGGGCATTTGGTATTCCAGTTTGACCAGTAAATCATACTGGATGCATCGATGGTATTACTGCTTTTTCTTATAGATCAGCTGCATCCTGCTTCAGTTGGGAGTTTAGTAGTCTTAAGATGTTCTACAGACAGTAGAGAGCATCATATACCTTCAGCGATCTGAATTGCTTTCTGAAGGTGTCAATCTCTTTTTGTTAACTGTGGAGGAAATTATAGTGTTCTGCTTAACTGCTTCTCATTACTGTATAGACCAAAGGTTACATTAATTCTAGAATGAATTGAAGTAATCAGTTATAACGTTATTATTGTGACAAATTATTAACAGAGGCTCTGGAAGGAATTTGGAACATGAAAAAGAATTTCTCCATTGGAAGCCTGAATCCAGTGCCACAGAACAGAAACAGTTTACTTTTACGGCCTCAATTCTACTCAAGACATACAGGAATGAAAAGTAAGAGTCAACAATAAGAAACTTTCACTATAATACTTTAATTTAAAATTGCAGGGTAGTATTATTTTATAATTCATAGACATCTCACAGGACTGCAGTTGCATGGTCTTATAGTAATCACCTCTGGGCACCTTTCTTCAGAGCTAACCCACCTCTTCCTTTAGTAAGTGGTTAACAGTCTTTAAGTCTTTGCTTAAGAACCATGTTTAGGAGTGCTGGGTGTTGAGCCACATTCATATTCTGAAACCTTTTGTCTAGAATAATCACTTGTTTCCTACTGGTAGGTGATAGGTGCTGGTTTCGGGTACATTATGAACCTGACATGCCTTTCCTAATGTCCGACCTTAATAAATTCAAATGTTTGGAAAAGCCCTTCTCCAACACACCTACTGAAAAGAGATTGTTCTAGGCACCATTTCAGGCATTCTAGCATTTGCCTGCAATGGTCAGCTGGTATTCTGGAGCATCTATTTCTCTTTTTACAGTCTGTGGAGTGTGGCTTTTGTGGAGCAGACCTGTTCCTTATGAGCTGGCAGATTTTGTCAGTCTCAGTGTGCCCTGCCTTCTCTTAGTGGAATGTATTGACTTTGTAGTGGAAGGTGAAAGTTTCCAGTGCTAGGGAAATAGAGCTCATTAACTTTGTAAGAGGAATATCATTAATGCCATGAGCTTGCAGAATATATGAATCAGCATATTTTGCCGTTAAATTAAGCTTCTTCCTATGTTCTCAGGGGCTAGTTGTTTAAGCATACAGCTACCTGCATGACTAAAACCTCTTTCTCCCTACCTTGGTCTTGTGAGCTCTGGGTATAGTGCATCTTAGTTACAACAGCAGCATGAATTAAGTTACCGCTAGTACAAGAAGTGTTTTACCAGCACAGCCTTCTGCCATGCTGCCTTTACTGCAGAGTTACTACTTGCAGGAATAGTTTGGTTATAGAGCAGGCTTAATCAGTGCCAGGTATGAACTGCAGTCACTTCTGGTATGTACTTAAACAGAGAAAATTTTAGCCACACCAGACAAAATAGAACTAAAGAATGCCTCAGAGTTGTGAGATTTTGGCATGATTTTAAAACTTATGTACCCGAGGCTTCTGGTGGAAGCACATGGAGTTTTCAAAGATCCTGATCTCCACCACTTTGTTAAATTCCATGGAGAAAGAACAGCTTTAAACCAAACCAGTTTATTCAGATTGATTTAGGTGCTGAAATGTATGGGATCTGTTGGTTTTCCTTTGTGAATTTAAATGTCCCTTCATTCCCAGCTACTGCTGCTAGAGACAAGTAGTACTCTTCTCACTGCTGTACTGCCTGTTTTGCAGCAGAATAGGCAGGTATTGTGAGAGAAGGGGTGGCAGAAAAGATATAAGACAGGAGAAAATGAGGGAGCAGTCTGGCTTCAGCTCCTGTACTCATCAGACCATTTCCATTCACACACTCTCTTCTGTGTAAGGAATAAGATGGTAAGATACTAACTGGCAGTTGGAGGCTATATAAATGGGCAAAAAAGGAGTGGTTTCTGGAGAGATGAGCCTACAGTGATTGTGCCAGAAGGAAAGGCATCAAAAACATGAAAAGGAAGAAGAACAGACAGACACAGGGAATGAAAAAGGAGATATAATAGCAGCTTAGGAATTCCTGATGGGAACTGGAGAGAGGAGAGCACAGTTCAGCAACACAGAGATAGAAACTGTAAGAGATGAAGGAAAAAGATGTAGGAGAAATAAGTAGAAGAGCAAAAGAGGAAAAAAAAAATAATAAAATAATTGTTTTGTTGCTGAATTTACTGAAGTTAATGTGTTGATTTTTGCTTCTCCCTTTTACTGCCTTTCCCTAAAAGTGAGTAGTGGTTTAAGGGCTCACTGTGTGGTGTCGCATCCATCCTTAGAGTAGATCTTGTTTTTTTACAGATTACTGAACTTTAGTGCTCTGAAGACCTGAGCCTATTTGTCAAATCAAATATCAAAATGACTAGCTGCCTTTGGAAGTGTAGATCTCTATTTTTAAGATTTTGAAGAAAGTTCTGCTTGGAAAAGGAGGTATTTTCTCTTTCTTGTTGTTTTATTCATATCTTCACACTGTTTTAACCTGATGTTGTAGTGGCCAAATGTCATCCGTATTTCAGCCAGTGATGAAGATGTCACAACAGAATGTTCTTACTGCTGTAAAACTTAAAAGTTTTCATTGGCTTCTCTGTTGCAAAGTGATTGTAAGTTCCAGCAGAAAATTGTAATGTCATTGAAGAGATGCCTTAAAATGCGTTATACTGAGTCCATTCATTAAACTGAGCAGTTTGGAAGCCAAGAGTTTGTGATTCAATATCTAGCTTGATTTAATACAAGTTTAACATAAATAAACCTCTGTCTATGTGCCTGTGTATGTAAGAGTTGCCATAGTTGAAGAACCACAGAGGCAGCATGGATGCTGAAATAATCCATCACTTAACTCTCACTCTTAATCAGTACTACAGAAGAGTAATACTGAACGATCATTACTTTGGTTTGGTTTATCATAGCACATAGGAAACAGACGTGGGTCCTTCTGGGTACTGAATAAAACCAGAACAAAAGGTAGCTTTGAAAGGCTGTGGATCACTAGAGGTACCAGAGACAGGCGTGACATCTGCAGCTGCAGAATAGTTTCAGTGCTCTGGCAGCAGATGAGAGGTTGGAAGGTCTCTTCAGCAAAAAGTTTGAGCTGGCACAGGAGGAAGTGCAGAAGGAAGTGAAGAGGGATGGTAGTTGGAGACTCCCTGCTGTGGGAGAGGGAAGCTCCAATTTCCTGCCCCAGTGTGCTGCCTGAGGAGGTTTGTTGGGGGGGTGGAGATCTGGGACCATGTAGAGAGCATGCTGAGTCTTGCATGAGTGAATGACTTCTACTCCTTGGTGAATGACTTTTCTCAAAATGGTGAATGACTTTTCAAAGTGACTTTTCTGTTGAATGACTTTTACTCCCTGTTGCTCTTCCGTGTGGTCACCAGGGATAATGCTAGGGGGACACATGGAGCTTATCAAGCATGACTCCATTGCTGTAGGGCAAGTCAAGGGCATAGGTGCCCAGGGGTTTCTTCTCAGTCCTACTGGTGAGGGGGTATGGCTGGAGGAAAGGGTGGACCCTGTAGGTCAACTCGTGTTTGCACAGCTGGTGCTGAAAATGGGGGGTTGGCTTTTATGACTGGGGGATGTCCCCTCTTTGAGTACTAAGAACAGATAGAAAGAGGTGAGATTCACCTCAGCAAGTAGGGAAAAAGTTCTGTTTGTCCCATATCTAGAAGGAGACATGACTGTTTCCTAAGTGCTGTGACAACGTAAGAAATACCTAATAGTGATCTTTGCCAAGCCAACCTGGGGAGGAGAGCTATCAGCAGAAGTGACAAGGACGTGGTGGACCAGGTTGGTAGGCAGGATATTTCCTGTCCTCAAGTTTAATGATCAGTTTGGCCATAATGATTAGTTTTTCATGCTTAGCATTACCTTATGGTTTCAGTTGTCAGAATTCTTTCCAGACATCCCTCCAACATGTCTGTGGGATAAACAAGCGCTGCTGTCTTTTTTGAAAGAGGCAACTGTATTGTACAGTGAAAAAAATAATGAGGATTGATGGACAAATTACAAGTAGAGTTGAAGAGCTCCTTATTCCCAGTTCTACTTCAGACTCATAATTCACATCTTTCCTAAGGTGCAGTCCTAAAAGGTGGAGGTGGGATTTGCTTCAGAGGCTCTCAGATCCTAAGGAGGTATCTAAACCACACTGAATATTGTTATAAAGGAGGAGTGTCAGTGACAATTTTGTGAAGCTGAGCTTTGTTTCCCTTTGTTTTGTTTTTTACCAATTATCTGAGAATGAAATGGGGTGTTTTTCATTGCCTGGAACTCTTCTCTGACAAGAAAAGTTTGGATTTATTTTTGTATAAGTGAGAAGGGAAGAAACATCCCCTAACCCTTAGCTGGCTCCAGGCCAACTCTTTGAGCATTTCCATTTGACTTGGAAAAACAGATAATTGCACCTCCGGCACTGGAGGAATAGCTGCTGTTGAAAGCATTATTCTCACTTTACAGATGCAAATTTGATCATGAATCACACAGTAATGTGTGAAAAAGACTGGGTTTTCAGATAGAGGCTTTGATTATGCTTGTTGCATCTCACTTGTGCTCCTTGCTTTCTCATTCTTAGTTTGTGGTTTATTTTTCATGATCTTGTTTTCACTTTTTCCTAATGAAAAGACTTTCTGGGTCTTTCCTGGCTTCCTGCACTAGCTCAGTTTTGCTGCAGCAAAGGCAGATTTGTGAATGTCATTTGCTCCCTCTTCCTTTTTGTGCAGCTTTGTACAATGGAGAAATGTCTTTTAGGTCTTTTCTACTGAATATTTTATTTCAGTTACAAGGCTTGGGCAATTCTCAGCTAGTCTGATACATTCATGTTTGTGACCTTTTGTGTGTCTCATCTTTGAATAAACCAAAGCGATTTGTTTAAATATAATACTATTGTCTAATAGTATATTAATGTTACTATATATTTACAATATAATATTTAATTAAAAGGGGGGTCAGGTAATTTAACTGTGCTCACATTTTACCATAGCGACTTTTTACTATCTAACTGTTCAGCTACCCTTTTCTTTTAGGGTTTTTTATATTCTTTCATTTCCAAACTGAACTCTTCTGTTTTGAAAGACAAATGTTCCCGTTGCTTCCATGCAGTAATAACAGTGTTCAAACACTGACATCTTTCAAAAGCTACATCTGTCAAGCAATGAAGCACAATAGGAGGGTGTCAAGTAGTTAAAGCAATTGGTATTGAGAGCCACATAACTAGGCTATATGTGATTGAGATTTACTTCAAACTAGAGCTAGTCTTTTCTCCTGTACTAAAGTATCACCTTCATGCTTGAGCCATAAAAATGTTTGAAGAAAAGCTTTACTATAAAACCTTGCCCCTCTGGCCTGGAGGGTGCCCAGTGGGTAAAATGAAAGCGTCAGTGTTGGTTGCACTGCCACTGTTGCTGTGTAAGATGCCGTCTGGTGCTCAGTAAGAACCAAGGAAGATTGAAATTCATTATAAATGCTAACAAACCTCC
The DNA here is from genome assembly GCA_039877255.1 of Loriculus beryllinus. NCBI lineage: Eukaryota > Metazoa > Chordata > Aves > Psittaciformes > Psittacidae > Loriculus > Loriculus beryllinus. The sequence goes on along the minus strand of JBCJKH010024113.1, from coordinate 4,835 downwards.
ACAGAGCCAAATTCTGTGTCTGAGGATCGTTTGGTTTTAGTGGAAAAGTTTCCTGCTCTGGTATTTGTTCTAGTCTACACTGGTGAATAACAGGGATGTTACGGCAGTGGAAGGTCGAAGAGCGTTCTGGGACAGGATACTTCATCCACAGCATGCACAGCACATTTATTCATGACTGTGCCTTGACCTGGAAATGTCAGCTTTACGTACTTTTAATCCAACCCTGCTCACAGTCAGAAGTGGAACTGTAGCCAGGCAGAGTATTTTAACATCACATTTGCTGCATGTGCAGTAACGTGGGCTTGTGTGTCCAGAAGCTGGTCGTCCAATGTGGTAGGCCTCCACTTTCAACTGAATCTTTTCTCTCTGGTCATATATAAGAATTTTAAACTTCCAGGCAGAAAGATCACAAACCTGATTATGAAACACCAGGTAATCAAATTATAGGCAATTAAACCTTATGCTAAAATACGGTGTGCAATTTATACAGGACAGAACTTTTATCACTCTTTTTCATACAAGATTTAGGTTCCTTCTAGGTAAAAACTTGCATTGAAACCATGGGACTATTTATGAAGCAGAGATTTCAAAGTGATTCTTAGTGTCATTTTGCTACCAGACAGCATCCTCCTACTCTTTGAAGCTGATCACGTTTTCTTAGGATAAGAAACTCCGCAAGCTTTCCCTGGTTGACAGCATGTCTGGCTTGATAGCTGTTGCTGAAAACACAACCACATCTTGCAGTACTTTTTAAACTGTGTTTGCAAGACAGTTGACAAATAATATCAAAGATGTTTTTAGGCTTTAATACTTTTCAAGTGTGACAAAACAGAGTGAGTCAGAGTAGAAGAGGAAGCCAGCTGGGAAGCTCTAGGAGAAAACATTTACTGCTGTTAGAAACAGCAAACATTTAACCTTCAAATAAGCCAAATATTTTCTATTTTGCAACAGATTCAGTACTAACAGTTAGCATCTTATTTTAAATCTCTGTCTATAAGCACCATTGGAGCTTATTGAGGTTTCCACAGAGCAGTTAAGCCACAGTTCCTCAGTTCGTGTGTACAGTACCAAGGAGTCTGTGTGGTTCTTAGTCCACAGAGCTGAGAAAACCAGGTGTGTTCCCTCTGGAAGTTCTGCAGGCATCTGGTAATGCTACTGAGCCTTCACCACGTTGTACTTTGTGGAGTTTTTCTTGAGTCAGAGTGAACAAAACTGCTTGACAAAGCATCACCAGTGTAGAGTAGCAGATGGTGATCGTGCCATGAACATGTTGTGTCTTACAGCAAAAATCAGGCAAACTGGAGGTGGTGTGGTTACTGCCAGGCTGGTATTTCTTCCCTAGGAGAGAAATAAGAATTAAAAAGGAGAAAGAAACTCATCACCCACACACAGGTCTGATGAAACCCCACTTCTAACCTTGGTCCTGACAGTGAGGTCACTCCCTATATTCCTCACTCTACATCACCTCTTGCTTGTAAATTTACTACATGAACATTTCTAGGTGGCTGCTGGACTTATAGGAAGGCACACCTATCATTACTTTCTATAGGGACTATGATGAATATCTAACAAAAACATTGCTATGCTATAATCTCCCACACTGTGAGGATTTTGAAGGCAGGTAGCAATAGCAAAACAATTGGATCTGTAATTTGCAAAAATTATAGAATATAAGAATAGGTTTCATCATGTTCTAGGTATAAATTCTCTTAAAAACTTTTGAACTAGTGGACTATACAGAACATGTAAATGTAAACATGTATTTAGTCTCTGCAAGGTAGGTGTAACATGAAAATGAACTTATGGTGACAGTATTACGAGGAACATTTTGGGCTTCTGTCCTCTCATCTTGAAATGATCTCTTATTTGCCAGAATAAAACACATAGGAAATATTACAGTACTGGATTTCCATGCTGTATATACCATCACAACTTACCGTGGCTTTCAGTAGTAGCTTTGTTCAATGTGCAGTGTAATGCATTAGCTGATAATGTGTTGATGAATACAGAAAGCCTTGTTCTGATCTTGTGCTACATAATTCAGCACGTTTGTTCCCATATGACAATACCCCTAAAAGAGAGGCCAGTGTAGTGCAGCTGAACATGAAACACTGAAGTTTCACTGTGAGACTGCAAACAAAGCAGAACTAGCCAACTCCTGCTATTAATCCTTCAAAAGGAAAGCATATATATTCTTTTTTCCAAATTTGTCATTACTTGGCTTATGAAGACTTCCATATCGAGTTGTCCTGAGACATTTCACAGACCCTGAATTAATGCAAACATTTCTGTTGACTTCAGCATATGCAGGATCAGGCCTGGAACCATCCATGTAATTGGCTCATCTCTGGAATTGGAATAGCTTAGCATTAAATCTTCAAGAAATGGAAATATAAACTTGACCAAACGAAGACTCCTCCAAAGTCATCTATCAGTGTTGAAATGTAAGTTCCTGAAGGAAAATCGGAACTGCCATTGCAGCCGATACGATCAAATTTATTGAGCGAATCAGAATTCCACAAAAGTCATTTGAGTTCTTCCACTGACTTTCATGGATGCCAAATTTCTCACATAATCTGCAAAAATGTCTAAATAAACAAAATTATTAACAGGAGAGCTTTTGGACAACTTTGAATGTTTAATTAAGGCAGACTAGGGATTGTGCTCATTTTTGGTAGTGTTCACTGTGCTGGATGGGTCCTGAACTGAATCTTGGAGCAGATTGTGGCTTCAGAGGATTTGACTCTCCCTTAGCTTCTACATTTGTTTGCAGTTTTCTACACTGGCAAAATAATTTTCCCAGATTCCCATTTTTTGACTGAAATCACTGTTACTTGACAAGTGCTGTGTTCATTGCACTAAGAGGGTTTTTTGCTACTATTTGCTATTGCACTATAGAATCATAGAATCGTTGGGGTTGGAAAGGACCTTAAGATCATCCAGCTCCAACCCCCCAGCCATGGGCAGGGACACCTCACACTAAACCATGCCACGCAAGGCTTCATCCAGCCTGGCCTTAAACACTGCCAGGGATCGAGCACTCACAACGTCCTTGGGCAACCCATTCCAGTGCCTCAATACCCTTACAGTAGAGAATTTCTTCCTTATATCCAATAACTATTTTGCAGACGATAGTAAATTAGAAAGCAGGGTTGACATCTTGGCTTGTAGAACTTGAGTACAGAGAAAGTTTGATAAACTTGGAGTTCAGCAAGAAGAAATAACTACAAACCCATACGGTTACCAGAAAATCACATTTTCCAGCTCTGTTTCTCAGAGCTGCTGTGTAAGAGTGTATCAGATAGGCTTGAAACTTTTTTCTGCCAGGTCATTCACTTCAGTGAACTAAAAGATCATTGATTCACACAGTTCAGAGACTGTTTGGAGAAACGTGGAGAGCTTCCAGCTCTGACACTGTGCATTTTCATATCCAACAACAGAGATCCATGGTCCTCTCATACCAGCAGCAAAGTTTGCCAGCCATAAATTCCTGCTGACATTTGGATTGCAGGACAGGCTTTACATACCCACATAGATCAAGGCCCTGTGACTTATCCCTATATTAGTGAAAAAAGTGATTCAAGCCTGTTTACCCTTGAAAAATAAACACTTCTGTGTGGTGTTGGTGTTAGGTTAGTAACTAGGTTGTGTGCTTCCATAAATTTATTAATTGTCTGTTGTCTGTGCCTTACAAGCTCATAAAACATAAGAATTGCCAACAGTTGTTACTGTTTAATATATTATTGTTTAAGAGTAATGACCCCACAATGATGATGATGATGATGGCAATAGTGATGACAACCTTCAACTTGGATTGCATGGTTTAGTGGGAGGTGTCCCTGCCCATGGCAGGGGGGCTGGAACTGGATGATCTTAAGGTCCTTTCCAACCCTAACGATTCAGTGATTCTAAATCTGCTCTGTTCAGCTTGTAAAAAAAGAAAAAAAAAAACCAACCAACCAACCAAAACACACACAAACACACACAAAGAAACAATGACCACCAAAAAACTAAACCACCACAAAACAACAAACCAACCTTTTATTATGGTCTGCTTCAGCTGAAGAAAAAGAGTATTAAGAGGGTTTACTCATTTGTATAGCTTGGTGTTTATTAACTTACAGTTACTGATTAAATGTCTCTATTAGCTCCTAGTAAAGGTTGTGTCATGTCTTCAGTGTTGAAAATTTTGAATTCTGTTGTCTTTATGTGTTGGATCTTTTGGTTAGTACATAAATTTACTGCTTTGATGGATGCTGCCTTAGACCATTTTGAAGCAAATGCGCATAAAGCTGGCGAAGGTCAGTGCAGTGTCTTGTTCAACCCTGTGGAGAACTCTTATAACTGCTTTGATGCGTGTTCTGTCCAAGGTTGTTCCCGTGTGATGTGAATTTTGTCATCAAATAATTGTACTTTTGTGTTTAGATAGGACTTCATGATAAGAAACATGTTGAAGGTACTAGTGTTAATTTAACTCACCATTGATGACTTTTATCACTAAAACCATGGTGGTGTCTTGGAGCTAAAACTACTGGAGTGTGTTTGTGCAGCCATAGATGTGGCTGCAAGAGCAAACTTGGTAATGTTTTAGTACCGGCTTCTGGTTTTTAGTCACCTGATCGTAAACTTTTCTACTTGTCATCCTCTGCTTGGTGAAAATATGAGCTTGACAGGAAGGGGCCTGGTGTAAATTAGTAGGTGAAATCGTGTCTTATTTTTCTGTTTTAGACTGACGTGGTCATTCCTCTGGAGTATTTTTTGGATTATCCAGATCAGTGTGTGCATCTCACGAGTATTCATAGCAACGCATTTCCCTCATCAAGTTGTCATTGGAG
>JBCJKH010024112.1:25061-35902 GCA_039877255.1 Loriculus beryllinus | reverse complement strand
ACCGCAGTTATTTTCCATTACAAAGCCATCAAACTTAACATTACTTAGAACTGATTACATTTTGTGCTTTTGTGCCCCCTTGTCTCAGAAAAGTGCAGTGAATTGACAGTGAGATATGTCTTCCATTTGTCCTAGTTCAGTGTGCTCTGATACATGTATTTGAACTAATGAGGTAATGAAGGAAAGGAGAAGGAAACCAGGAATCAGAAAGATATTACATGGTCAGAAAAGAAAGAAAACCAGAGTTATATTAGATGTAAAATATTCAACATTTTCAAAAAAGTTGGAGTGAGTTTTGCAGCAGTAACTTGCGTATTGAACTGGCTGTTCTTTACAATGACAAAATCTTCACTGCTAGGTTCTTTACTTTTGAGTAGTGATGTATCTGCTATTGAAGAGAGCTGTGCTACATGTGGGGATAACAGCTGTTATGTATCTCGCTTTAACTTGTTAAGTTACTGAAAATTAACATTTGTAAACAAGAAGAAAAAGATTTAAATACTCTTTTCTTGTGCAGAGACTGAGACTAATCTTGACACTGTAGATATAAAGCAAACTTATCTTTCTAAGGGATGGTGGGCGATATGTTGCAAAATGGACTTACTATCCCAATATATTTATAATAACTTAGTTCCTGGGAGTTGCATGCAAACACACACAATATGTAGAAAATGACATTCTCTAATATGGTAACTTTAAGAATGAGGAACTTAGGAAATACTCTTGTATAGAGATTATTTTCAAGGATTCAGGTTTAACAGTAATAATTCTTGCAGGTTCTGTGTTCATTCTGAGGGAAGTGGTACACAGTTTCTTCTTGATTATCAAAATCTTATTATCAGGCTCTGTGTATGTAAAGAGTAAAGATGGGCAGAAGAGAAATTTTATTTGAAATTTTTCTCATGTTTTTCTTTTCCACTCTTCCACTCTTTGTAAAGTCTTCATGCGGGCATTGTGGCTCCCCCCTCCCCCCCCCCCCCAGCTCTCCTGTCTCTGCTGGATAAGAAGATGGATTTAAGGGAGGATGGAGAGAATGTAGCTATCAGTTGGAGAGACAAGAAATGCCTTAGTTGAAGGGAACTGGAAGGTTTATGTGAGCTATCATGACTGTAATTGCAGACTTGGCTTGGATCTCTTCACAGATAGTTGCCAAGTCTTTCTGTGGCTGTGTTCATTGTTTGGATGCCCCAAACAATGTGTTGCCATGTGTCTCAACCTGGTTGGAGGACATATGTGACTCAGACCTGGTCACAGTCAATATATTTGTTGCCTGGTTGGAATTAAGGCACAAATGAGACCAAATGCTGAAACTCTTTAACAAACTCAAGTGTTTATTCCTGAAGAGATTAATGCAGGGAGAAGTGAGAGAGAAGAGGTTAAGAGGAGTTGCAAGCAGACAGTCACCACCTGTGGATCCAGCAACATGTCCTTGGCCCTTCTCACACAGGTTATTGCTGCTGGTGGTGGGAGCTCACACTCTGCTCTGAGTCCTGACCTTTTGTGTCCCTGTTCTTTGGGGTGTTATGCATAATTTGCATGTGAAGCATAAAGAGGCGTTACCACGTGTTTTAGTGAACACAGGTGCAATTCCACAATTGGGGTTCCCAGAGGGTCCTCTGGGTGGTGGCTGTCATATTGTGCTCCAGCCTTTGAATCAGCATTTTTCACAGTTCTGGGGAGGCTTGTCAGCTTTGAACAAGGGGTCAGAACGATCCTGCATACACAGCGTCAAGAGCCGACATCCTTGTTTTTCACTTCATTTGCAGTAATTCCTGCAAGACCTCCCATGCTGGAATGCAAATGGTATCTGAGACAAGTTCAGTTTCCAGGCTCTCACACCATGACAGTATAACTAGATTTCAGTCCCAGCCTTTGGCCTTGGGCCTCAAGTTTTCCCCAGAAACAGAAGCTCTGTCACTATATGACTTTCCTAAAATCAACAAGATAATGGTTATCTCACTGTCTTCACATATCCACTGAACAAAATCAGAAGAATGGAGATAGCTGCTCCTATGTCAAATGCAGGGAAAACATTCTCAGACAACTTCTTGAACAAACTTGCCAGCAAAGTTTTCAAGCTGACAAGCGGGTATTCTTTACTGCTGCGCCGGGAGAAACAGGAGATTGCTCCTCCTAACGCGTATCCCCGTATTCATGGAGCTATGCATGAATTACATAATTTTCCAGAAAGTTTCCTGCATGCATACAAAAATGTGATGGTGGTCTTTGAGGGTGATTTACTTCTTTCAACAGTCTTCATGACTTCTGGCAGTCTTTGAAGCACCAGCTTAATTAACATTACCGACATAGCAATCATCATATTCTTCTACTTATCAGTTAGTTTAACTGCTCCCATCCTGGACATCTGCTAGTCCCAGATACTTCCCAGTAGATGTTTACACCAGCTTAATGTGTTCATTAACGCCACAAACATAGAAATCATCCTGTCCTTTTAGTTTAACTGTACCCATCCTGGACATCTGCTAGTCCCAGACACTACCCATCCCCACGTCCTGTTTTTCTATTTTGTTTTCTTACACTTTTTACTCTAAGGTCCTAAGGACCTGAAACTATGTCTACTGCCTTCAAGCACCTCATTTATTTTCCATTACAAAGCCATCAAACTCACTTAGAACTGATTACATTTTGTGCTTTTGTGCCTCCTTGTCTCAGCTTCCTCTTGTCCTCCCCAAAGCAGGATAGAGGTTTAGGAATGTTTAGAAATGACTGTGCAGGAGAAAGGAAAGGAGGGGTCTGAGGTTTAGGTACAGCAAGGTAAAAGCAAGAAAGTGCAAAATTGATGGTGAAAGTGTTTATGAGAAAAAAGAAATCAAGTGAAATGAGAAAGCCATTTGAAACAAATTATCTAAAAGTATTTCTAAACAGACTTTGAGTATAATATACTTGGTATAATACTCTGCTGAGAACAGGTATAATCCCTGTAACTTCCAGGTGAAATTGTCTTGGAGCTTTTGGCTCATGAAACTTTGTCATCTTCAATCCTCTCCTTAATGAATAATGCCTGCAACTCTTAGTTTTGGGAATTACCCATGAAACAACCGTGCCTATGAGAGACCTTTGGAATTTAAAACTTTCTCATCCATCCTTTGCCTCAGCAGGCTCTTAAGACAGGCAGATCAAATGACTTGGCACTGTCTTGCTGTCATGTCAGTAAAGAAGACTATATAATGACCTAATGGAACTGTTGCAGCCATTACTACCTATAGACGCTCTCAAGTCATCTTATGCAGCTGCCAAATTCATTTGCAAGAGTGAGCAACTGCCTCAATACTTGCCAAATGTTTCTGCTGCCAGTCTATTCAGTGATGTGTAACGTATCCCATTCTAGCTGCTGAATCTTTTTACAGTTTCTCATAAGCACAGGGGCACCAAGGTTTCACTTCAGCTTTAACTCAAATCTTGTAGTTGCCCTCTTAACGCTCTTCAGGCACCTGGGTGACTGCAGATGCTAAACCCAGATCTCTGCAGAGCCAGTTTACTTGAATGTTATTAAATAAGAACAGATGTCCTTCAGTCTCATTCTGGGGCTGACTTTATGGTCAGAGCACCTTCAGAGTTCAGCAATCCTTTATTTGTTGATTTGATTTTTTTTTTTTCAGTAGAAGGTCCCAGCCTGAATCATTTAAGCCTGTGTCATTCTCTTCAACATCCAAGTTTGCTGTCTGATTCAAACCACATCTTTCAAGATATGTTCACTCTTATCTCATCCTTAATTCTCCCAGATGTTTTTTGTATTTGAATCATGTACCTTATATTGATTTTTTTTTTCCCCCTCTGTCATGGAGAGATTCTTCCTTCGTTCTGTGTGACACAAGATGCTTCCTCCCTCCCTCCAACATGCTCCCTGATTTTAAGGCATTCTCCTTCTCAGAGTATTCAGTCTCATAATGTGCCTAAAATTTACATGGGCCACTTGTTGCACTTAGTGGCTGTGATGCAAATCTGTCACTTGTAAAATTTGGGCCTATTGAATTTTTAAGCAATTCATAGTCATTTGGCTACATTAATCCTGTGGATCAGGATCAGGTGGTTAGAACTGACCTGGATCAGAAAAAAATGATTAATTTGCAGACAAATCGGTTCCCTGATCTGATTTGCTCCAAAGAGTTCTGAGCACTCATATCAGCACAGTGGAGGGGCATGAACATGACAGGGCTGGGGAGGAGGCAGAAATTCCTATTTTGGCAATGTCCCACACAGGTTGACTTAAACCAATTATTACACTCTATGCTTGCCAAAACAAAGGAATTTATTAGTTTGTAGCTGGATCATCTCCCTGAACTGTTTGTGCATTGTGTTGTGTAAGTGCAAGTGTTGGTGGAAGGTGTAGGATGAAGGGTGGGCTACAGCACCATTCCTTTTTTTGTAATTGCCTTGGAACTACACCTATTGTTTTAACTCAAAGAAGTCTGTATGTAATATTAATATCCTGGCTTCTCACCTTCTGTGATTTCTCATCCAAGTACTGATGTGACCTTAGGCTGATGAGCAGAGCTATTTTAAAAAGGGAAAAAAAAAAAGAAGGCAAAAATCTTGGTTCGCAGCCAGGTTCATTTTTATGAGGGTTATTTTACACTCCTGCAGAACAATGTGTAATTCAGACTGATTCCTTCAGGCATTTGCTCAAAAGAAATCTTTGTAGTGGTGTTTTGCTCTAATTGCATTAATGTGGAAACTTGGTCTCTCCAGCAACATTAAGTAGTAAGGTGATAGAGTAATACAAGTTTAGATAGGTCCATATTAGGGGTTGCTATATCTGGTAGCACAGTATAGAGGAGACTGCTCTAGCTCCTTGTGGCCAGTTCCACAAGGATGTATTCCCAAGAGGGACATGTGTGTGTGTCTGCACTGTCCGTACATGGCCAGCCATGCAGAAAATGCAGCACTCAGGCAAACACAACTAGCATCAATGGCCTTATCTTTTCCCTTCACTGGCTGACTGGGATGAAGGCCTGCTCATGGAAGATATACACTTACACAGGATTGATCTTTCCAGCAAATGGCCTTAGTCTCTTATTCTGCTCCATAGCTGGTCCCTCAGTTCCCTGGTCTTCCAGGTGCTCCATAGACTGTACTGGGTCTTTCTGGCACCCGGTCTGGATTTGTCCTTACCAGTGCCCAGTCCCGAGTCCCCAGGTGTCCTGGTCCTTCCAGTAGCCAAATCTCAGACCCTCTGGTGTCTCCAAAGCTGGCCTGGACTCATGGTTGTCTAATTCTTAGTTCCCAAGCCTCATCTCTACTTGCCAGCTAGTGCAGCTTGGTGTTTGCCAGAGACCACCCACTGACACAGGTACTCATGCAGCATCCCTCCCTTTTCTTGCATTAGGTTTTTCCTCTAAATATATTTTATGCCTTCTGCAATCCCAGAATGTTCCTGCCATGTCATAATGAGCCCTATACCCTGCAACCCCCTCCTTCAGCCTGCAAGGTGATCTAGAGAGAGCCTCTTCTCTGGCTCTCCCATTGCCTGGGAATCACCCTGGCATGCTGGGCTGCCGGTTTCTGACAGCCCTGGGAGCAGCCGGGCCGAGGGCTCAGTTTCTTATTTGGGTTATTGGGATTCCTCTGCCTAATGCTGTTCATCTGTGCTCTTTGTGTCTGTGGGGAGGAGCCTTTAATCACACAACGTAACGCTCAGTACTTTCTTTTTGCCTCTAAAGAGTCAAGAGACTGGGCGCTGCACAACTGCTTCAACAGCTGAGGGTTACAGCCTCTTAATATTAGTTCAGAGCTAAGTGTGGTGAAATAGGTGAAGGGTTAGGTGTTTAAGAGGGATGGCTTTCATACAGTGCTTCTCACTACATGAGTATTTTGTTTCTTAAATTCGAGTGTGATGGGTTTCAGACTACAAAATGCTTTATTTAATTTTGCCTTGAAAGCAATTCCAGCAAAGTGGACTGCTCACAATTTGGTTAGGTGGTACAAGTGGTGTCTCAGAAATGGTTCCAAATGGGCTTGTTATTCTAAATGCTAATTGATTTTTAGCAGTTAAAAGTGTCCCTTTGTTTAGTTTGAGTTTGTTGGTTTGAATACGGCTTGTGCTTGCTTTTGTTTTTTTTTTTCTTCCCCTCAGAGCAAACAAGTTTATACCTAGATCTTTATAGCCTTAAGATATTTCAAACTGTAATTACTGCTCTTCACCCCCCTCCTTGGCTCCCTTGTTTTCAAGGCTGAACATGTTAAGCTTGGGAAGCGGTTGCCACTATCTCAGATGGTGTTTGCTCTCACCCCAGACTCCTGCAGTCGCCTGTGTCGTTTTTCAAACTTAGTTTTTGGTTTCTGTGTTTGAGAGCACCTTTCCTTACAGCTGCAGGTTTTGTTCTTTCTCCCAATTGCTGATGTAGTTTAGACCACAGAGAGGAAAGCCTTGCGTCCATTTTTACGTGAAGACTTGGCTTAGAGGTGCAGCGGTTTTTAGCAGATATTAGGCATGGACACACACAGCGTGTGCAGCGTGTTAATGAGAATTAAGGGTTTATCCCGATAGAACGCCAGGAAGTGTGGTTATAATAGTAGGTTGTTTTATGTAGGTGGATGTAATGAGAATCCCAGCATCCACACGCTGTAATGCCTCCAATAAATCTGTCGCGACTGACCGCAGGTGGCCCGTGCCGCCTGCAGCCCGGGTCTGCTGCTCCGTTCTCGGCCGCGGCGGGCCCAAGTAGCGATCAGACGGCGGTTCGGAGCGCCCGCCGCTCGCTGCCCGGCGTTCTGCGGCGTTCTCCCGCCGCGGAGCGAGCGGGCTCTTTAAGAAGCCCCCGTGTCGTGTCGGCGGCGGGCGCCCAGTGCCGGGGAAGCTCAGCTTTACAGCGGAGCCCGCGCCCGAGTGTACCCAACCCGGCTGCAGGCTCCGCGCCCTGATTGACAGCGGGACCAGCGCTATGCAAATGGCGGCGGCGCGGCCGGGGGTTCTCCCGCCGAGCTCGGTACCCGCGCGGCCCGGAACGCGTTTCGCGTTCCACAAAGCAATTGTTGCTTTTCTGGGGACGTCGTTACATGTAAAATCATCTCGAGCGCGGTTTCAGTTTGAGATACGTGCGAGAGAGCTAGGGAGATGTGTCAGAGCTTGTTACTCAGGGTAAATTAGGTAATTTTTAGCTGGGTAATGTGCTAATCTTTAAACCTTTATGTTTCTAAATCCTGCGTACGCCTGGTCTCTTCATGCAAAAGTGTATTTTGCTTGTTTCTTCGCGTCGTCTTCAGTCTGAAGCCTTATGTAGGTCAGGCTTGGCTTAAGCAGATTTCCTGAACCTGCGTCAGCTTAAGCTGAAGGAATTTTAATAAACCCTCCCTTGTAGGCGTGGGCCTAAATGAGACTAGCCTAGTTAAGCCTGATCTTTTTCTGTTTGTGAAAAAGAGCTGAGCAGAGCTAGGGACTGCATGGTGGCTTCAGAAACGGCTTCCTTAATTCAAAGATAACAATGGTTGGGAAGGCCAGATCTTCTAATTTTACCTTATCTGAAAAGCTCGATTTGCTAAAACTCGTGAAGCCGTACGTTAAAATTCTCGAGGAACATACTAATAAGCATTCTGTAATAGTGGAAAAAAACAAATGCTGGGATATCATAGCTGATAACTACAATGCCATCGGAGTAGATCGCCCTCCTCGTACCGCACAGGGCCTGCGCACGCTGTACAAGAGGCTCAAAGAATATGCCAAACAGGAGCTATTGCAGCAAAAGGAGACTCACTCAGATTGTAACAGCAGCATTTCCGAGCCAACCAAGAAAGTTGTGGAGATGATTCCACAGATTTCCAATGTGTGTTTAAGAGACAGGAGCGGTGTTCAAAGGTGAGATGATTCTTTTTATTTTGTTACTGAATGAAAAGTATGGCGCCTCCTATCTACTCTGTAACTCTTTGCTTGTGGTCAGGCTCCTAAAGGCAATGTGTAGCTGAGAAAAGCCCCCAGTGGGGAACAATGACAAAATAATACTGCTTTTGTTTTATGGGAAGCTTTATGGTGACTTAGCACTGCATTCGGGTTTTTTTTTCAGCTCTCTTTCAAAGCCTGTTTCAGAGTCTTTGTCATACTCTGGAAAGTGAGGGTTAAGAGAGAAGCAAAGAGAAATAGTAGCTCCAACCTCGACCCCTCCCCTACCTTTTAATAGGCAGATTATTCAAACACGGGCAAAGTGATGGCAATTCTCCTCCATTTAAGGTAATACTGCAGTCATTTTGCAACATAGGAAACTTACCAGTTTACAGAGAATTTTTAATAAAGTTACTTCACAGGGCTAAGAAACCTTGGCTTGTACACCTTTTGTCTCTCATTTACTCGGTTTGCATGTTATGTTTTAACTAATCCCATTCCTTTTTAAAAAACAATAAAATTGCCTCCCCACACCACAGTGCCTTTGTGAGTGCAAATGCTTTGGTTTTTTTTTACATTATACTTTTCTTGCATGGACAGTGGTTTCCTGGAACTGGAGCAAAGCTAACTGCAGTCTAAACTCCAAGCAGTTCTGTATCCTTGGATAGGTAAATACAGAGAGAAACTGAGAGGTGCACTACTAGAAGTTTTCTTTTTTTTGTAGCTATTTCTTTTTCCTGCTGCTCAGTAAAGTGAGACACACTGTCTAGATCTGAGCCAGGCAGGCAGCATGCAGGCTTTCTCGCACAGCTGGCTAATACCCCTCATATCTGACTTGCAACACTCTGCTGGTTCTGTATTGGTCCTTGAGGGATCAAAAAATGCCTGGGTCAGGTTTTGGTTCCTCCAGATACAAAACTAAACTGGGGAAGAGGAAGACAAATAACTCCCCAGCAACCTTAAGAATGCTTTGATTTTTCTTATTTTCCCAAGCACATTAATGGGAAGCAAACTTTCCATATTTTAACCAGATACAGTGATAGTCGGTGCAGCAGCGTAATACTCTAAGAAAAGCTGGCATGCGCACACAGGCTGAATTGAATTCATGGTGCCACTGGTTGAACTGAATGGTAACAATTGTCTAAATCCCAACATGCCAGATGCTCTAAAAATATGCTGTTGTGGGTCCTTTGCGTAAAGAAGTCTGAAGCAACTGGGCTGTGCTGCAGCTCCTGATGAATGCCCCTGGAGGAACCGTTCCAAAGAATTCTCTGGAACAAAATGAGGCTTTTAATTGCGCTAATAAAGGTTGCAGTGTCTTGACTACCAACTTTTGTAAGGAGGAAAAAAAAACCAGTGTGAGAACTTTGGTTTGTAGATCAGCTTATAAAAAGCACTGACGCTTTTCGTGAATGATTAAGAGCTAATGATCTCCATAGTTTGTCTCTTACAATTTAAACATTTTTTGCAGTCCCTTATGGGTCTGGGAACATTGACTTGATTACTGCCTACCCAAAACGTTTTTTCCTAGAAACAGCCAATACAGTGTGCACTGAGGAAAATAATATAATTTAAAAGATTGTTTTTTTTCTTTGCCCAAATACAGCATTATTTGATAGTTCTAATTTTAACTCTGAGTGGCATTTTACCCAAATTTTCCAAACCCTGTATTGGGTTTTAACTCACCAGGATATGGCTCAGGTTTTGTAGGAAGGGAATACAACTTGAAAAACACTGAATCCGAATTCTTAATCGCACCTTTAAGCAATTTCTAGCTCGCTGTGATTAAACAAAACCTGGTGAATCACCAGTGCCCGCAGGGTTATAAACACCATCCCCCAGTTGTGGTAACTGGTGTTTGCCTTTCTTTCAGACAAGTTGTCAGAAACAACATCAGTAACCACCATACAGGCAGCTCTTTTGTTTCTCAATTCCTTCATTTTCTCTTTGCTGTCTAATTGGTTTCCTCTTAAGACACTGACTAAGGAAGGGGGGGGGGGGAGGGAAAGAAAGCAGTTTCATCAGAGTTACCTGAAGATTTGGTAATTTTCTAGTTCTGTGAGAGCTTAAGAGATGGATTTTTCACTGTTCGGAGGCTCTAGTCTATGTTCAACTAAATCTTACCTATCTTTCTTTTTAACCTCTCTCACTTACTCTTTCTGCTCTCTCTCTCTGTTTCCCTTTGTCAGAATGACCTGCTTCTCCTGCTGGTTGTTTCCACTTTTCTCAGGCTAGAAGCTGGCCAGGAGCCAGCAAATAAGGAGGAGGGAAGCTGTATTAGACCAGAATTCCAGTCAGCACTGGGGAAAACAAGTGAAAATTTGTGTGCAGGATAATACTTCCGATGCTCAGTGAGAGGAGTAAAAGGAATGTGAGAAACAAATATATAGGAAAAGGTCAAGCTTTGTGGCAGGAGGAAGAGGGAGTAAGGTGATATAATTGATTCTCTATAGGCAGCTCAGGTTAACAGTCAATAGAATTAAGATTATCCTAGCATTTTCTTTGGAGAATAGATGAAAAGTCTACTTTCAACATTTGCTTCAGGTAGACTTCTGGGTTGGTTTTTTTTTGTTTGTTTGTTTGGGGTTTTTTGTTTGTTTGGTTGATTTTTTGTTTTGTTTTGTTTTGTTTTAATCTTCTGTTAAAGTGGTTTGGGTGGTTGACAGGATTAATTTTTGGCAAACATATTGCTCTGACCCTGTTGAATGCTTTTGCAGTTGAGTATTTAGAATCCTTCATACTTTTGGTCTAGAAAATGCACTTTCATGTTAATGAATGGCAGGCTAGATCTGGGTCCTTCAGAAACAGCAACCATGACTGCTTATTTCTTTTAAACCAAGAGTTTTGAAGACCATGGAAGATGCAGAGGAGATGATCATGCCACCTTTTGATTAAGGAGTTAGTGCATTTAAATGGGAAGTAGGATGTACAACTTCAGTTTCTCTTTGCTTCTGGGTATTTGAATCCACATCTATTGCTACCCAGGCCAGTGTTTTAATAATCAGAT